>CM065361.1:1805000-2061066 GCA_033032245.1 Poecilia picta
CGACATTACCCTCCCCCCACACACACTCACTCACACACACGTAGGCCTACTGCTGCTAAATCCAGCTTTATTTTGCTCTTTTATGACTTGTACTAAATTAGATTTTTGTCAGTGTTTGTTGTTTGCCGCAAAAAAGACAAATTTTATTGTTTTAATATATGACCTATTTAAGGAACACTTGGGCTACTTTAATCCTTATATTTCCTTTCTAAGTGACTGTCAGCGGTAAATTAATGACAACACTGAAGACATGTATGAACCCACTCATACATGACATGACATATGCTGATATAGAGGTTTTATAGGCACATCATAATGACATATTCAGAATGTCCTTAAATGCATGCAACCGATGTTGCCTAAGTATTTCATGTTAACTGCGGACAAGCAGAAATCTATTTTATTAATGAACCGCAACTTTTTCCAACTTCAAAAGACTTTCCAAATACCCAGTAATTCAGTGCAAGAACCAAAGGAGAACTGTGTGGCAGTGGTTCGATTCAGCACGATGAAAGCAACTCACTAAAACATGGAAATTGGAGGTTTTTCCAGCAGAAAGCTTGAAAAGTCCTGGCCTGGGCAGCCAAGCAGCTGCAGCTCTGACACACGCCAATACGCCCTCTGGTGTCTGGGATTCTGAACCTGTGCGGGTAGCGAACCCTCTGGACTCTACCGGGGATTTGGAACAAGACTCTGGTTTTATAAGAGAGATAATAGAGAGATAATGCAGATTGAAAGTACCACGCAGTAGCTATGGCGTTATGAAATGAACGTATACGACTCCATATTTTATTTTATTTATTTATTTATTTATTTACATTATGGTAACATAATGTGGTTAAAAAGAAAACACAGTTTGATAATATTGTGGCATATTCGTTTTAAAACCAGGGCTGTTGCAATTAAATAATGGGCATTAGATTTTGAAGACAGTCGCTGCTACGTGGAAGTGATAGTTTGATATTACATTTATTGGATGCTCTAATGTTCATAAAACCTCAACTGGTTACCATGTGAAAGTGATTACAAAACGTAATTTTTTAACCGTATTTCTGTATGGATCCCAGACTAGTTTTATACACCGTATTATTTATTTAGGCTAAACTTATTTTCATTCAAATAGCATAAGAATTATCTACATCCTTCGTATATAGTTAAATAAATAAATACAGTTCAACAATAAGTTACGCTTCTTTTAAAGCGTACGTACTGCTCATTTTATAGAAGAAATCAAATCACCCTCCATTTATATAATAAACAAGTCACACTGTGAGTCAAGACAAAAACTACTATGGGTTTTTAAAATTTATTTAAACCTGTTTGTGTTATCAAGTGATTAATTGTGTTATCAAGTGATTAATTACGATTAATTACCATTGCGGTTGTTTCCTACTGTTACATACTGTTTAATGTGGAATATATCGTGGTTTTTCTACACTACAGATTAGCTCTGCATAATTGTAGAGTAAAAATAGATCATATTTCTGTTCTCATGCATATATCCCTAGATCCTACGGTGTGCGTTTTTATCTGTATTTCTTTGTATCTTTTCTTTTTAACACAAACCGCATGTAAACTTACCAACTTATATTTGTTTAAAACTTTCAGATTCAAAAGAAGTTTGAAAGATATGGTAAGAGGTAAGAAGTATACATTAAAAAAGAAATCAACTAGAATACAGTTCCTAACATCACTAACATAATTAAATTAATAAGTCTATTTAGATATGACAATTTTTCACTTCTCTTCATGCATGCCTCTTCATGTTAGATCTAAAGGTAGTCCTTGATTTTCAGTCTTTGGGCTGTCCCAGATTCAACATATTTTTCTTATATCAACAATGCTGTCTCAGTTACTTTGTTTATTGATTTGACATTCCTTCTTAATGTAATTAAGGGTTCTAGATCAAGCACAAATCAATGAAGAGTTGTGTCTACAAGATGACTGCAGTTGTAACACCATATTCATTCAAGGACCCATGTGATATCACAGGAAGAAGTGCACATTAGAAGACATGAAACCGAAAGCAAGGATGTTGTATGAGCAAGCTGTTTATTCAGTACTTGTGTTCCAGTGTATCCATATGTGACATGACATCATCAGCAATGTGTTCAACAATTGGGGAATGAGAGAAAAGAAATCCTAGTGAGAAAATAATACATTTAAGTATATTTCAAATATGCTGTATTTTTCTGAAATACATTTTAGTATGTTATCAAGTAAATATACTTATTGAGTTTATATAAAAAATATAAAATAAATAAATTTTAAAAACATGCTTCTAATACTCTTTAAAATGTATTTTGGTAGATATTTTAGAAGTATATTTTGTCTAACACATACTTTAAGTTCTAATTAAATATATTACTAAAATTATACTTTGGACAATCCGATTTGAAACTATGCTTTGAATGTATTTTAAATGTAAAAAATATATTACAAATATATACAAACATTACTTTTCTGAAATTATACTTTTTATAATATTTTTAAATATAGGTTCGGTGATGTATTTTAGTAAACCTTACTAAATCTCAAAATAAATACATTGCAATAATATTTGTAAGTAAATAGTGTCTAAGTATATTTCAATAAAACACCTTTCAGTGTTTACATAATGTTGCTTTATGCTAACCGAGTATGCCGTTTAAGGTGCCGTGCCTTCATAATCTTTAACTATGTTGTTAAAATGGCAAAAACATAAAAAATAAACAATCCTTACAGTGGAACTTACTGAAACATTGCTTACCATCCGTTGTTAACACAGTTCATAAACTGACCCAACAGCCTGTAACAAAGGGCCCAGAACCCCATATTCTCGGAGAACTAACTCCCCACAGAGCTCCACAAGGGACATGTTTGAATGCCTTCCCCTAGTCTACAAAACACATGTAAACTCCCTTTCCTTCAGGACCCTGTCCAGAAGGAACAGGAGGAAAACCACACTGCTTTTCCTGAATCCGAGGTTCGACTATCCGACCAACCCTCCTCTCCAGACATGGTGACATGGTGTCAGCATAACAATGTATATTTTCCAGGTATTTGCTGAATATTTTTTTATTTCAAACATTGTAGTCAGTGGATGATGCCTGTAAAAGCCCTTGTCCCAGAGCAGAATTCAATACATTATAATAGTTTAAAACAATTAAAGAAATACTAAAATTATATATTATCACAATTAAGTAAAAGTAGTCATATACATAATAATAAAAGTATCAATAAATTGAATTAAAAATCATTTTTTATATTTTCCAACTCCGTTGAAATTTGTCCTTAGTTATTGTCAACACCGTCAGAAATGAAAAGAATGTAAAAAAAATCAGGCATTATTGGGGGGCACCAGAACTTCTGAGGACCCCATGACCTCTTCCCTTCTCTTCCTTTGCTAAGAGGGCTAGTTAGCTCTGGTTAGCTTATGCTATTCTTTAGTTTTTTCTTCTTTTTATTCCTAAGTTGTTTGTCACAACCATGATGGGTCAACACCATAACTAACAATTTACAAAACTTTGATGAAATTTTGTGAAATAAAAGCTTAATTTTGGTATATTGTAAAGATTTCATGGACCTGATGAGCTACAATGTGGCCTCCTTAGGAATAACATCATATAAATTGAGGTAATTTGGCTTTTTGTCAACTCCGTCTGATGTCAACTCTATCAGAGTTTTTCTGACTCTTTCAGTGAAATTGTTGTCAAATCTCACTTAAATGTACAATTAATTAATTTTTAATGTGTTTTACATGAATTACATTACTTCACATGTACCAGGTTTTTCATTTTACTCACTAGTTTGTCACCACCTTCGGTTCTGTGTCAACTGCATCATTCAGTGTCAACTCCGTCAGATGGACTTTTTGTTGTTTTTTGTTTTAAATAATATTTATTTTGTTTCTTGAGAAGGATTTGTCATATTTGCATACATAAAGTTGAGAAATAACAAAAAAAATATGGGGAAATTAAAACACATTTTGTCCCTATTCTCAAGAATCACTGAACTAATAATAAAAATATTGAAAAGAGCACTCTTTACAAAATACAGTTTAGTGAGAGTCAGCTGTCAACGGAAAATCAATGTCTGACTCCATAACAACCAGCGGCCAATCAGCTGCTGGTTCTAAGCAGAACCGCTTGGCCGCCTGATTGGAACCACAGCTCTTGTGGTTCCAAGGTGGTCGGGTGGAAACAGTCGCAAGTTGTAATGCAAACACGGTCAGAATTGTTCCGTTCCGTACGAACGGAACAATTGAAGGGTGCGTTTTCGCACCCTTCAGTGCGAAAACACCTTAAGAGTGTGACCCCTCTGTAATTAGAGCACACCCTCCGATCCCCCTTTTTGAGCATGGAGATCACCACCCCAGTCTGCCCAACTTCCCTGATGTCCATGGGATACCGACATCAGGGAATGTCCACAGTGAATCAGAGTCATGTTAACCAACACAGCCCTGCAACATCCAAAGCCTTGAGGAACTCCAGGCGAATCTCATCCACCCTCGGTAGTGTTGTAGTCAAGACCACCTAACCCAAGACCAAGACCAAAGTGTATCGAGATCGAGACAAGACCAAGACTTTTATGATCCTTGGTCAGGACCAAGACAATGGGAGGTCAAGACCGAGTCAAGACCAAGACAGGCTACCCACGCTACATGACAGAAAAAAATGTGAAATGTGATAAAAGTTGCTCCTTAAATTGATCTGAAAGATTCACATTACCACAAAAACGCCTAGATATTAAATACTGACTTGGAGCTGAAGCAAATTTAATCCCAATTTAACCTAATCAATTCAAACTCTTCTTCATTCTGCTTTGCTTCCATCTCTGTGCCACCATCCATGGAGGCCTCATGCCACCCATAAAAAAAATAATGTCCTGGGCGGTTGCCCATATTGTCCATGTTAGAAACCACCACTGTAATACTTAATAGCAATTAAGTCAATGCCCTAATGGTAAACTATGAACTTAACTATAAACTCTGTCCATGGAGCAACAAGCAAGAGGTAAGTAGAGGGTGCGCACCCTCCCTCCCACCAAGGAAGGAAATCCATCCATCCATTTTCCTACACCCTTGTCCCTTAATGGGGTCAGGGGGTGCTGGTGCCTATCTCCAGCTGGCGTTCCGGGCGGGAGGCGGGGTACGCCCTGGACAGGTCGCCAGTCTGTCGCAGGGCAACACAGAGACACACACAGGACAAACACCTAGGGGCAATTTAGACAGACCAATCAGCCTGACAGTCATGTTTTTGGACTGTGGGAGGAAACCGGAGTACCCGGAGAAAACCCACCATGCACAGGGAGAACATGCAAACATGCAGAAAGGCCGGGGCCGGGAATCGAACCAAGAACCTTCTTGCTGCAAGGCAACAGCTCTACCAGCTGCGCCACTGTGCAGCTCCAATTTTGGGGAGGTCAACAAAGTAACAGTGTAACTGAAAAGTAACTAAAAATATGGTTTAAAAAGTTTGTAATGTGTTCAAGCTGCTGGAACAAAGTGTTAATGCTCAGACATGTTTTTTTTTCTCAGTAAGCAAACCCATAAAAGTAAAACCCATTAAAACCCATAAAAGTCAAGCTAAAATTTGAATGTTTAGATATGAACTTGCTTCAGTGGCCTAGATATAATCTCTGGTACACCTTTACAAAAATTTAAGGCTATAAATAAAAAGTTTAAATGAGTAACTCCACTTGATAAAATTCCTCATATTGATTTATTGTGGTGGAAAAATATCCAGATTCTATTTTGTGTGTGTGTCATTTTAGAGGCTCTGTGTTGAAGATGGTAAAAAATAAGAGCATAGTTTTTCTATCTGCTCTCTCTCTGCTCTTGGCTCCCATACACTGAGCTGTCCTCTAGTGATAAGCCCCTCCCATTTCAAACTCTTCTGATTAACATAAGAGATAAATATAATTGATATATTTGCTACCTTCAACAAAAATGTTTTTCTATCAAAACAATGTAGCCAGTTTTGCTAGTTTTCATTTCCGAGGCATAACAAGGCAGTTTATCATGATTCTGCCAAAAATAATAAAATAATAAACTGCAGTGTGATTTTTATTGTTAATGTGTTTCTTCTTATTTAGCAGTGAAAATAAATAAAAAGTGTACATATCTTTTGCTTCAAGTATTTACTTAATGGAGGGTTTGTTGTTTGTGCGGCAGAGCCACAGCTAACAGTTAGCTCCTTACTTCAGCGACTCTGTCAAAGCCTGTGCTGTTCGCTGCTGTTGCTCCTCCTACATTTTGGACTGAACCATTGTTCTAACAATGGCGAGGGTGGACCTACAAATTCATTCTTATTTTTTTGTTGACGAATGGTGGATTTCTTTCTTTCACCTTTTCCTATTGATACTGTATAAATACAAAGGTTTCAATTATGATTTTTTTTGGGAGGCAGCGGGAGGACAATTCTAGACTTTTCCAAGATTGGGGGGGTCCGGAGCCCCCGAAGCCCCCAGAATTTCCACCCATGCCTCCCACTGCATGAAGCCAGGCAGCACAGTGTTGGAATGTCTGCCACCATGACAGGTGATGAAAACGATCAAAGAGCAATGAGCATGCTCAGTGTGTCATTCTTGTGTTTTATTTATTCACTAATTAAATAAATGTTAATGTATAACTAAAATAATAATAGCTACTACAGTGTGCAGAGAAAGTGGTCTTGAGACTGGTCTCGAGTACTACAACACTACTGGAATGCTGTTTAGCGTTATTCCTGGGAGGAGCTAAAAGAGGTTTATGTCGACTCCCTCGACTTACAACCACTTACCATTGACCCACCACACAGGAGCTATTGGAGACACAAGTCAGCAAAAAGCCTGAGTAAGTAAATATTTGTTTCAAACCATCACTGCAACTTGCTACCTTCCAGTGAAAACCGGAAATTAATTAATTAAAAAAGTAGGCCTCATTTGGGCAAGACAGAATTTTATTTTTGATTATGAATATTTTTAAACATATGTTTTCTTCCTACTCAGGACATTAGTTTGTGAATCAAAACTAATGCACTTCTATGTAATTTTCTATGCAGCAGACCCAGAGGCCAGAACCAGCCTAAGCCTCCATGGGTCCCTAAGCAAAATTTGGTTTTGGAGCCCTCAGGTTCTGCTAATAATGTGGACTGGCTGCAATCAACAGTCAAAACATTAGATCATTCACACACCTACTATACATTTTCTGCATCTCTGACAGTGATGTTTACATTGTATATACACATGTATACAGTTTAATATAGGACACATTTATTGGCACCGATTTCCTTTACTTTGGGAGACTGGTGATCGGTTGATACTTACATGAAGCCTATCTTATCCACTGATCTTATGTCCGTCAGCAAAGTTTTAAAATTCAGCCTCTGTCCTCTTCTGCTCCACAGTGAAAAAAGTTGACTGTCAGACTGTCCCACCAGGTCTTGTCTGCATGTTTGCAGTTAACAATATTCACCAAATTGTTGCCGACTCAGTGACGTTCTTGCTACATTTATCAATATTTCAGTAAAAAAAAAATAAAAACTGGTATTAGCCAAAAATCAGATTTGGTAATCGTCAAATGGCCAGAAAACTGCAGCTGTGGCAGCCCAACTTAAGGGGGAATACATACACACATATTCATGACATTCCTTGATTAAATTAATATATCTTAATTATATATAAATTACAATAGATAAAAATGATATTTATACCAGGTGAGTATTTCTCACTTGAGAATATGGACCGGTACCGGTACGGGGCTGATTCTGAGCATTCAAACAATTTTAATTGGAGAAGTTTCACATACTTCAGTATGTGAAACTGACACTACAGTGTCATTATGTCACTTGTATATGAATACTGTTTGTTTTAGATGCATAAATTATCAGCGGCAAACAACATAACTCCAACTACAGCTTAGAATACCTCATTGTATTCTAAGCTGTAGTTAATGTAGTAGCCATGTAGCCTAATGGAAAAACATTTTGTCTGACAGTGTCAAACACTGAGAAGTTTTTTAATGTTGTTGTCAAACATCAAAGACTTTTTGAAGGCAAAAAAACTCAGTTGATTCTCCTGGTTGGCTCTGTATATTTCTGAGTTAAAACTCAGCTTATACAAACACAAACATTGTAACATAAATGTTTGACTGTTGAACTGGGCCGTTCAAGGTTGCTATCAAGCTAATTTTCCATTAGCTCCACAAATTACACATTAAAACATACCTTCATCTTGACTTTTTCTTTATTCTTCCTCTTTCTTTTAAGGACAAATAGATTCTTCTGACATTGTTTTGATAACTTATCTTGTATCCAGGGGCACGGTATAGGCATGAAAAGTGATAACAATTCAAGGGTCCTGACCAAGAGAGGGGCCCTCCACAATTCAATTTTTAATTTTTTTGTTCACAGAAAAATCAGGGCCATGTCAATTACAAAATTAATCATATTGCATTTTCAAAGATAGTTTTTAGCAGTAAAAACTTTATGTTCCCACTCCCAGATCGAAAAACACACATCCATATTTGACCTGAACCCCCCCATCTGCGTTAAATGGTTCGTTCCTGATTGGAGCGCTTGAGAATGACGCTGTTCAGCAACAGTTAGTGGAAGACAATTGTCGCAATTGTCGCAGTTACTATGCTGCTAAGAAAAGTTATAAAATCAGGTTTTCAAAAAAAGAGAAACAGAGAGAGAGAGAGAAAGGCAAGAGTGTTAATTTTTAACGGTTTTTCTCCAAGAGAGGTGAGTACACTGTGTGAGATTATCAACCATTTAGCTTAGCTACAAACTACTGTTTGCCTCCTTTTCACTAGCATTCAATGAATTAAGGAAAAAAATATAAACATATTCATATATTTAACTTGTCCTTTGTACCTTTTACCACTTAAAAGGTACAAACCAGTCCCTCCTGACCAGACTTCTCCTGAGTGAAATTAAAGCTGCAGTATGTCACTTGTATATGAATATGTTTTTCACATATTTTAAAAAACTGTCATTACGTTGTGGCAGTATGGTAAGAGGTATTCTGTGAAAAGTCTATTTCCTCTACTTTCAATCACAATCTCATGTGGTGCTGGCAAGGGCGTAGGAACGAGTCTTTCATTGGGGGGGACGCATATCAGAAACCTGACAGATCAGTAAATAGCTTGAGCGGGAATGTCATAAATTATTGTGCCATCAACACGTTAGGGCTGTAGTGATATAATATCTCACAATGCGATATTCTGCTCAAGATACGATATATATTGCGATATTCAGCAAACGATATAATTCAATACACTTTTGCGATTTTCTGAAAGATTTTAGAGGGACAGAGTGATTTTAGTGACATTTTGTGACTGTTATAAAGTTGGATTTAATTAATTTAACTGGAAACTGATTAAAAGTTCCAACTACACAATACCTGGCTCTGGTTGGACAGACTTAAAGTGGACAGCTGGACAAAATGAATCAAAGAAGTGGTGAGAAAACGTGTTTCTTTTAGTTGAAACAGTCCAAACTGTAGCTGACATGCATTAGTAAAGTAAATAAAGTGAACCAAGTACCTGCTCTGAATAGTTCGATACCTTTTTAACCTTGACACCTGACACCCTGATGACCTAATCACTCTCCCGGCAAAGCAAGTAGTGACTGAGCAAGATGACAGTTGGATGTTACAATACTTGTGGATGAATATTGATTTTTTTTCTGGGAAAGAAAATATTGATATATATCCCAGAATCGATATTTTACACAGCCCTACAACATGTCAGTAATGCGTTACTCTAATCTATCCTTGTTTCAGTAACAAATATTTTAACATGTTGCTATTTTTAATCCAATAATCAGATTAAAGTTATGCATAGTACAATGACCGTCATTCCAGGATGAACAGTCACTTTAGCATTTGCCTCACAACTAGCAAGCTACATATTCTGGTAGCACAGACAGGCTACCAGATTCTGATAGAAGGATTCTGACAGATTCTAACAGAAGGAGAATTTAAACAACTTAATTTTCAGATGAATACATTATTATACATCTCAACTCTATCTACGGTGTAGCAAAAATGTTCACTAATTTATTTTTAAACCTCTCCTCAAGCACTTTTCTTATTGTCTCCTAACCATCACCCTTATAGTTTGGAAATAATGAAATAAATATTGAAACCTTGAAAGACATCAACCTGACATCAGTCTTCACCTGTTATCCTTTGTGGTTCTATTATAATTCATATAATTTTTATATCTTCACACTCTGAAACTCCACCTGTCTCTCCTATGTCTTCCCTGACCTGCTCCTACCATAATAAAGTTTAGTTTATTTAAAAATGTAAAACAGTTAATACATATTTCAATAACCTAAATGAAGATCTCACCAGAACTTCTTCACGTTTCTTTAACATCATACTAGCACTGCTGTTCTCCAAAATATCTGAATAATATAATATAATATAAAGACATGTTAAGTGGTCGAGTACGATCAGGTGTTGCTCACTTTAAATAATAAAAAGGCTCATTTTGCTGCTGTTTCAGTCTCATTATAAATCATTGTGACTAGACTAGCTAACTTTTAAACAATGTTAGCAGTAAAACTTTGGACATGTGACGATTCCAGAATTAAAACGGCTTAACCAAAAATATTTAGTTCTATATATGAAAGTAAACTGACAACAAGATGTTATAAATGAGCGATATTCATGGCAACATTCCCGACAGACAGTTTCCCTCATTCAACCGGAGTTTCTCTGCTGCTTCCTTCACTCTGAGCCATTCAGAGGGGGGAGGGGCAGGAAGCGCTCTGCTCAATGCGCTGAAGTCCGCCTTCAAAATAAAAGCACGCGAGTGGAAGATTTTAAAATTCTTCGCAACTGCGGTGAAATTATTGGGGGGGGGGGCAATGTGACTCTCCAATATTGGGGGATGTCCCCCCCCCCCCCCCCCCCCGCTTCCTACGCCTATGGGTGCTGGTCATCCTTCTTCCCCCTTGATTTGTGCCGTGCTGCAGCTAGCATAGCACAGAGCTGTGTAGATTCAAACTGTGAACGCTCAGTTTAGTTAGCAATGACAGCAGATAAAGAATTTTTGTAATGATAATTGTTCCTCCACCACTTAGCAGTGAGTGAATGAGGCTAATTGACAGTGTCCTACTAATTCTGATTCGTTGTTTTGGTCAGAACGGTGCATTACTTTAACCAGTAATTCGGGGAGGAGATTGATTGTTTTCACATATTATCTGTCTCATAACAAACTGCTACGACATCATGACAGTTTTAACAAATATGAAGAAAATATATATTTTTATTAAAGTTATGTACTGCAGCTTGAATAAAATGCAAGTACATTGCATTTTTGAGAAGTCTGGATTGTTTTATGTGTAGTTTTATTTTTTATTTTTCCTTTATTTAACCAGGTAAGCCCCATTGAGATCTAGATCTCATTTTCAAGGGGGACCTGGGCAGAAGTCTGCACACAACATACACACCTAGGGACAATTTGGAGAGGTCAATTAACCTGACAGTTATGTTTTTTGACTGTGGGAGGAAACCGGAGTACCTGGAGAAAACCCACGCATGCACAGGGAGAACATGCAAACTTCCATGCAGAAAGGCCGGGGCCGGGAATCGAACCCAGAACCTTCTTGCTGCAAGGCAACAGCTCTACCAACTGCGCCACTGTGCAGCCAAGTTGCATGTTGCTTCTGTAGCGGTTGATAAAATGACGACGATGGGATCAGGAATCAGGATAATTTTATTCCTGTTTAAAACAAGAACATGTTTACTCCAGCAACTCCTGGGCTTCAGCTTCCTCATACAGACCTCTCCTCAGCGCAGCTAGGCGCGAACTGACAGAAATACATTAAACAAAACCAAAATTCTGAGATTCACTAATATTAAAATAAATCTACAGTCATACAAAACAATTAAAGTAAAACCTAAACTCTATAATTACAATATTCCACCATAACATTGAAATACACTAAATACATTAATCTAACATCCAAATAAGGTTTTAAACAGCACACATACCTGTTTAAAACAAGAACATGTTTACTCCAGCAGCTCCTGGGCTTCAGCTTCCTCATACACACCTTAACCAACCAAAAACAACAAAACACAAAATAATCACCTTGGTGAGGAAAACTTAATAGATGTTACAAACGTGGGAAATAAATGCCCAGTGAGGTGCTGCTCTAAACATAAAACAATTAAATAATATATAATAATATATATATGAAAACTTCTATATATTATAACATACTTTAGGACATTTTCAATATTTTAATACGCAACAGAAAAACACTTACCTCTCCTCAGCGCAGCTAGGCGCGAACTTCTTCTTCTTTTCTTTTTATGGCGGTTGGCAAACAACTTTTAGGTGCATTACCGCCACCTTCCAGGTTGGAGTATGGATCAGATGCTTATAATCTCCCCATAATACCCGTTCTTCTCAGATAAATAAAAATACTACAAAAGACGACATCCCCTGATGATCTCTGGAACAGTTCTCTAATATCCAGTTTAATTTTATCCCTACTTAATTCTCTGATTAATATCTCTCTTTCCCGTACATAGTTGTTGCATTCTAGGAAGATATGTTTTACTGTTTCCAATTCTCCACAGTGACTACAAGAACCTGTGCTATGTTTATTAATTATTTTAAGAGTACTATTTAATCCTGTATGTCCAAATCTTATTCTAGATATAATATCTTCTTCCTTCTTATTTCTATTACACTTCCTAAATTCTCCCACTTTTTTTTGGATGCTAAAGACCTCGCCTTGTCTCCTCTATCCCACTCTTTTTGCCATTTCCCTTTGATATACTCTTTTATAATATTCTTTACCTCATTTTTACTTATCTTAATATCCAGATCGACAGTGTTCTTTTTTGAAGCACTCTTAGCAAAACTATCTGCTAACTCATTTCCTACCACCCCAATGTGGGCTGGAATCCAAACTAGTTTAATATGAGAACCACGACTTTTAATCCTGAAGATTGCATGCGTTATTTCCAATACAATATCTTGTCTTGCTTGTGAATTTACTTCTTTAATACTAATTAATGCGCTACTTGAATCAGAACAAATTACAACCTTTCTTCTTTCCATTTCTTCAACCCATTCTAAAGCCATTAAAATTGCCATTAATTCACCTGTGTACACTGTCAAATTATCAGATATTCTTTTATGTTTCATAAAGTTTAAATCTGGAGCTATAAATGAAAAGGTTGTTTATCATTTTAGAGGCATCTGTATATATTTGAATATATTCTGAATATTCTCTTTTTATATAATTCTCCACTTCCTTTCTTTCTAATTGTCTCCCTTTTTCCAGTAACTTTAAATCAACTTCAGCCTGATCAAAATTCCAAGATGGAATAACAGGGGTGAGAACCACAGGACTAATTAGAAAATTATCTATTCCAGCATCCTTTATTTAAAATTATCCATCCAACACTATTAATTTGCTTTTTTTATTTTTCTTGACAGGGTAGTAGTGTCGCACGTGGGGGATGTGCACCATCATGCCCTTTAATATTTGCCCAGTAATTCAAGGCTAGTTGTTCCCTCCTGAGCTCCAGCGGCATCTCACCCATCTCAACTTGTAGAGCTGAAACTGGGGTGGTTTTCATTTCTCCGCAGCAAAGTCTTAGTGCCTGATATTGTATTTTATCTATTTTTGTCAATAGGCTATTTCAAGCTGAATTATATAAAATACTACCATAGTGAACTGACCTAATTAGTCCAATGTAAATGGTTTTTAGTGCTTTTCTATCTGCTCCCCATTCTCTGCCTCTCAAACATCTCATAATATTTAAAATTCTTTTACTTTTTTCCACTATTTTATCTATATGTACTTTCCATGTGAGTTTTTTATCAAACCACATACCCAAATATTTAATTTGATCTTCTCTTTCTATGGCATTCTCATATAATTTAAGATCCACATTAGTATTCATTTTCCTATTTGTAAATACAACAAACTTAGATTTGGATGTTGAGAATCTAAAACCCCAGTCTAAAGCCCAAGCTTCTACTTTGTTTAATGCTTCTTGTACTTTCCTGTTAATAAATTCCGTGTTTTTCCCCCTCTTCCAAATGATGCCATCATCTGCAAATAATGAAACCCCAAAAGATTTATCTATACTGCTAAAAATATCATTAATCATTATAATAAATAGCATAGGACTTATAATGCTGCCTTGAGGAGTCCCATTTTCAACTTGATATTTTGAACTTATTTCCCCTCCTACTTTTATTTAATATTTCTTTCAGTCAAGAAATTTTGAATCGACCTATACATTTTCCCTTTTATACCTAATTGTTTTAATTTAATCAACAGCCCTTCTTTCCACAGCATGTCATAAGCCTTTTCCACGTCTAAGAAGACTGCTATCACACTCTCTTTATTAATCTGGGCTCGCCTAATTTCATGTTCCAGACATAAAGGTGGATCGACTGTGCTTCTGCCTTTCCTAAATCCAAATTGGTACATTTTGATCTTCTTCTTAGATTCTAAATAGTAGATTAATCTGTTATTTACCATTTTTTCCATAGTTTTACCAAGCCATGATGTTAGAGCTATTGGTCTGTAACTTTGAACTGAATGTGGATCTTTACCAGGTTTACAGATAGGAATAATGATGGCTTCTTTCCATTTATCAGGTAGCATACCTTCCTCCCAGATTTTATTATATACTTCCAATAATATTTTTTTACTCACATCACTAAGATTACTTAGCATATTATAAGTAATTTGATCATTTCCAGGAGTTGATTTACTAGAATTCCTCAGAGCTTTGTTTAATTCTACCAAGGAAAATTTCATATTAATAAAACCATCGTATTCTTCATCATTATTAAGCAACCCAATATTTTGCTGTAGAGTAGCTTCACGTCCTATTTTTTCTTGATTATTTAGATTCTCTGTACTATGTATATTTGCAAATACTTTTGCTAATACCTCAGCTTTGTTTTCATTTTTTATTATAGTATCTCCATTATCTTTTATTATTGGGAAAAAATACTCTTTGGAATTTCCAGACATTCTTTTAATAGTTTTACAAACCCTGTCTAGTGCAGTGTTTTTCCCCAAAGATTCACAATATTTCCTCCAATAATCCCTTTTAGCTTTTTTAATAGTTTTCCTGACTTCTGCCTGTTTCCTTTTATAATTTATTAGATTTTGGAAACAAATTATTTTTTTAAGTATTTTAAAAGCCTTATTTCTTTGTTTAATTACTATTGAGCATTCTGGTGTCCACCATGGAACTATCTTCTTTTTTTATACCCCTACTTCTAGGGATCGATGTTTTGGCTGAATTAATAATGCATTTAGTGATTTCTGAGTTTAACTCATTTATTGGTTTATTTATATCTACATTTTCTAAACGAATCTCACTCATAATTTCAAATTTACCCCAATCTGCTTTCCCAAATTTCCACCTCCCCTCAAATTCTGCCTGGTTTTGCTCTGTATCTATACCTATATTTATAAAAATTGGATAGTGATCACTCCCCATTGTACATTCCTTAAATACTTTCCATCTACAAATACCAGCAATAGATTGAGAAACCAAGGTCAGATCAATAGCAGATTCTTTACCCCTTACCAAGTCCACCCTAGTGCCTTCTCCATTATTTAGAATGACCAATTCTTTTTCTTCAATTATCTCCTCTAAAATCCCTCCATTATAGTCGTCCTGATCTCCCCATAAAGTGCTATGTGCATTGAAATCCCCACACCAAACTATTTTCCCTCTCCAGTGCTCTATGATTGTTTCAAGTTTAGATTTTTCTAGTTGTTTACAAGGATTATACAAGTTTATTATTTTAATATTTCCATCATTTGTATAAATTTCCACAGCATTAAGTTCTAGGTCTGACAGTATTTGTATCTGAATAAATTTGATGTTTTCCTTTAAGAATATAGCACACCCTCCTCCATTCCCATTTGACCTGTCTTTACGTAATACTGAGTATCCATGAATATTAAACTGTAGTGATGGTTTGAGCCAAGTTTCTTGAATGCATATTATATCTGGTTTTGGGTTTAGGTTGTTAATGAATCCTTTAAATTCCTGACCATTTGATATTAGACTGCGAGGGTTCCATTGTAATATTAGAATTATGTGATGGTTTGAGATGCCTCAGGTTCAATTGACCCTTCGCCTTGCCTAAGTTCGTTAATTTTTTCCCAAGATAGATCTTTGACGTTGAAAAATTTTACAGCTGCTTTCACTATAATTTTTATTTTTTCAGTTTTAGTTTTTGCTTGTTCTGAACAGTTTATGATATATGCAAGGAAAGGAATCAATTTTTCCAATGTAACATTACCCTGATTATTGTCTGCCAGTTTTCTTTTCATAACTTATTTTTGGAATGTTGTCATTTTTTTTCACCTGTTTCACTGCTTCCGCGTAGGTAACTCTGTTTTCAGTTTTTACTTTTTGAACTTCAGCTGCCTCTTTCCTTACTGTGCACCCTGCATATGCTGCAGTATGATTACCTCCACAATTACAACATTTCACAGGGTTACTTCCACACTCACCATAAGGATGTTCGCCTCCATATCTCCCACATCTCTGCTTCCCTTTACACACATTTGCTGTATGTCCGTATCTTTGGCATTTGTAGCACCTGAGCGGTGGTGGGATATATTGTCTTACATTAAAGCTCATGTATCCAATCATCACTTTATCAGGCAGAGTTTTATCTTTGAAATCCAGTAGTACAGATGTACTGTCCTTTTTTTCCCCATTCCTACAAGCTTGCAGTCGTTTGATGCCTGTGATTTCTCCTCCTTTGATTATTTTCTTTAGCTCCTCCAAACTCTCTCCTACTGGAATTCCTGATATCACCCCTTTTTCTTCCCCAACAATCTTCCTTTCCATCACTTCTTTTTTACACACCATTTGTAATTTTAGGGCTTTATTCTTTTGTTCAGAATTTTTACATACAATGAGCAGATTTCCATCTCTTAAGACTTTAGCTAGTTCTACATCACCAATAGCTTTCTTTAATCCATTTGACAAACTAATTGGGCTCACTCCAAGCATATCCTGCCCAGTCTTAAATTTTAGTATAACTTTAAAGTCTTCCATCATTACTTTCTTCCTTGTTTCAGTTCTTTCTTCTTCATCCTCAAGAGATCTTTTTCCAGTACTTATTCCCTTTTTAACCTTATCTCTCCCTCCTCCCCCTTTTGTTTTCTATCATAGACCAGCCTGTATCCATACTTTCATCCTCCGAAAGCCCCCCACTACTACTTGCCATCTTGACCCACTCACAACCCGGATTATGGCAAAAACCACCTTTGGATTAGTTTAGCAAACGCCAATCGACCCAACCCTGGAATGGCGTCTCCCTCGGGCGTCGTTTGTCTCAAAGCCTGTTTCGTACGGTGGCCGTGAGGTGCAAAGCAATTACAAATTACAAAATCACTACAACATTAACGAAAACACTACAACATTAACGAATCACTACAACATTAACGAAAACACTACAACATTAACGAAAACACTACAACATTAACGCAAAGCAATTACAAATTACAAAATCACTACAACATTAACGAAAACACTACAACATTAACGAATCACTACAACATTAACGAAAACACTACAACATTAACGAAAACACAACAACATTTACAAAACGGAAAAGGTAGGTCCCAGTGGGGACCTAAGAAATCGCTGATTGGACTACAGCTCGTTAGAAAACGGAAAAGGTAGGTCCCAGTGGGGATCTAAGAAATCGCTGATTGGACTACAGGTCGGTTTACTTTTGAACCGGAAGTTATTCTGGCTTTACGTGTTTTTTTAAAACATGAATGTACTTGGTGATCCACACATAGACATAATATAATGATAGACGCCTCATGCTCCGCTCTCCCCTATTGTTGCTGACGAGATTTAGGGCGGCCATCTTGGAGCGGTAGACCACTCCACTTAGCCTTATGTGTTTAGCGGGCAAAATGACATATCAGCGCATTTAATCGATCATAACACACTTTTTTGTCACTGGAAACTATATTCAGACATCTATCAAAGCTACATTTATAAATAATTGTATTATTTAAGTATGTTTTTAATACATAGTTCAGCATTTTTAAATATGATTAGTACCTATAACAATAGAATAGGAATGGAATATTCTGATATCGATGTATGATGAGCATATTACAAAGCACACAGCCGTGAATAATTTATGGTGAATGGCTGTGTGTATAATTTATTATAATAATATATAGTTATACAACTATACAATCACAAATAAATAATGATTAATACTGAATAATATATATTGGATGCATGTTAATATGTATGTATGTATTTATATATATATATATATATATAGCCTATATAAAAAAAATCTTAGATTGTAAACAAAGATCAAGACAAATATTTCACTTTTTGACCATTTGTCCAAAAAACTTAAATTCAAAAATCAAAAAACTCAAAACTCAAAGGTGATCAAAACAAAAGGTGAATCAAGCTCAAATAGTCACCTGATGCACATGGATTCTTGTTTATGCAGCAAAAAGAAATCAAAAGTCAAAATATGGTTCTTTGGTTTTATTTGCAGATCAGGCAAAAGGTTACAGGCTTCTGCTCCCACTCCTGTACCTGTTCACTGACTGACAAAATGAAAACCGATGTGACTGATTAGCTGGTAAAAAACCTTGTGACCACCACATGCATAATAAGCTACATAAGACCCACCTACTTATACCGTGAAATACCCACATTCCAATCTGAAATTAATTAACTAATTAAGTGAATTACTAAACAAAAAACTTATTCTAAACAAAAATTAAAATAAAAATTCTAATGATAAATCAATTAGAAAAACAAACAAATGCTAAGAATAAACTAAACAATTTAAATTCTAAGATTTAACAAAACAATGGGAAGAATAGCTCCTACAGGTATATACTGTATATGTCTATCTTTGTTGTGAAATGTTGTTTGTGGAGCCTGACATCAATAATCCATCGATCTGAACAACAATATCCCTGTTGTTTTGATTGGCAAAGTAGGAGGGACTATCGCTCTAAGATGGCCGCCGTATTTCGGCGGCCATTGGCTGCCCCGCATTGGCAGGAGCAGCCAATGCGGGGTCTACTCTTATATTATGTCTATGCTCACTCAAACTGAGCGTGCCAGAATAACTTCCGGTAAACCAAAAGTAAACCGAGCTGTAGTCCAATCAGCGATTTCTTAGGTCCCCACTGGGACCTACCTTTTCCGTTTTCTAACGAGCTGTAGTCCAATCAGCGATTTCTTAGGTCTCCACTGAGACCTACCTTTTCCGTTTTGTAAATGTTGTTGTGTTTTCGTTAATGTTGTAGTGATTCCTTAATGTTGTAGTGTTTTCGTTAATGTTGTAGTGATTTTGTAATTTGTAATTGCTTTGCGTTAATGTTGTAGTGTTTTCGTTAATGTTGTAGTGTTTTCGTTAATGTAGTGATTTTGTAATTTGTAATTGCTTTGCGTTAATGTTGTAGTGTTTTCGTTAATGTTGTAGTGTTTTCGTTAATGTTGTAGTGATTTTGTAATTTGTAATTGCTTTGCGTTAATGTTGTAGTGTTTTCGTTAATGTTGTAGTGTTTTCGTTAATGTTGTAGTGATTTTGTAATTTGTAATTGCTTTGCACCTCACGGCCACCGTAGTTTCTACTCTGTTCAGACCGTCCCTGAATCAAGTTGCGCGTGCCTTCAGCGGGTCATTCTATTGGCCACAGCGCGTCTAGGCGCGAACTGAGGAGGGCAGCGGGATTTAACGCAAAAACAGGAAGTAAGAAAATAAAAGCTTCCCCACCAAAATAAAATAAAATTAAAAAACAAAGAAAAACAAATATTCATAGATGAGGATGGATTTCTGCACACTAGGGACCAAAAATAAAAGCAATATAAAATAAATAATACATAACAGACATATCAATTCCAAAAAAAAAATTTGAGAGTTTTGAGAAGGTTCATAAAGAAAATTAAATAAATAAATAAAATTGACTCTGCCACCCCATGCGCCCACTTGGGGTGGCAGAGCCTTGCCACCCCTGTTGCCACCCCAGCTGGCGACCATGAATTCAATAAATAGTTATGGCAAATCGGCCTTTCCGATAACATTGAATGCAACACAATGTAACCTGACCCACTGCTAAGTGCCAGAGATGGACAGAGGGTGAGGTAGCAGCATTGATGGATATATTTGTTATGGCCACTCTTGCATCACAAAAGGTCCAGAAAACAAAAAATGCCCTCAAACAAAAAAAGTCCCTCAGGAGGAGGTTTTCAACTCACTCAAAAACGATAAAAACCACTTGCGGAGACTTTTGCTGTTTCAAAGGAGTTTCTTTTACTTATAAAAATAACAAAAATAATCTCCGAGTTGACTTCAAATAAAACGTTAATTTGCGCTCCTTCACCAAACAATTAGATCAGCCCCAGCAGTTGCTTCTGCTTGTTGATCACTGCCGGAGGTTGACTGACGAGGAGGAGGGTCTAAGCAAAACAAATAAATAAATACATATATAAATAAATATACAACAATAAATCTACCATTCAAATGGCTTCCAATCTGTGGAAAAAATAATTTAGCAAAAAATAAATGTATCTAATTATTAACACAAGAATGTTATTCAATAATACTGGACATATGACTTATCGTGCGCCACACCTGCGCCATTGCTGTCCATTGAGTAAGGAATATCGATGGTCAGAAAATACCACAGTCACGCAAAGAATCTGAAAAATGGACGCAATATTTAGCAGTTATCTATGAATAACTATGAATTAGATAAGAAGGGCTGCAGATTTAACAGGTGAGGAAAAACTTTTAACTTAAAGAAAACATTGAAGAAGTGAGCAGTGGGTCAGTTATGCTAGCCTGTTGCTAGCCTTCTATAAGCTTTGATAACCTTAACATGTGCTGCGCAGTTTGGTGTGTTTTGGTTCCCGTTCGCACTAAAACAGGTCAACCCGCCACCAAGTCATCAGTAGAGCAGCTGTTTAAATGAGCTAATCTGCCACCGCTGTGCTCAGGTGAAAACTTATTAATAATGACAAGACATCAAGTCTGACGGAATAATGAAACAGACTGGATGTTCTGTTTTGGTGCTTTTGCTACTTTTTTGTGTGGGAAATGTTTGTTTTTTGGTGCTGTTTCCCCTGATCAATAATCTCTGCTCTATCTGCCGGTTGAGCTGTTGTCTGTCGGTTTCCATGGCATTGGGTGCGTAAATCCGACACAGAGCGAGAAAAGGCAGAATAGAAGTTTGGTTCTTCACCTGTTTATTAGCATTATTGTACCTTTATTATGGCGCACTGTCTGCAGCCGCTGCAATTCCTAAAAGTTAAACAAGCGACAAAACTGAACTAATCATCAAAATACAGATCCTACAGCTTATTTAAAATAAACCGATTGACCAATATAAGAGAAATTTGCCCCTTCTTGCATCTTGACAGAACTAACAGAAACAAAATTGTTTATAGATTTGTATCATGGAGAATTTATCAAACATCAGTTTTCTCCTCTTTATTTTAAGTTTAAAATATTAAATATTAATATATTAAATATAATATATCTGATAACAAATGATGGAATGATGGCGCTACGAATATTTTTGTGACCGAATTCTGCTCGTCCTGCATTGGGATAGAGTGGTTTTCTGGACATAACTCCAACACCTATTAGTCACTAATAGACTAATAGACGCTGTCCAATCCAGTGATACATATCAATTAGCAAGAGTATGAGATACATCAGTGGTCCCCAACCCCCGGTCCGTGGACCGGTACCGGTCCATGGATCAATTGGTACCGGTTCATGGACCAATTGGTACCGGTCCGCGGCGCAAGAAATAATTAAATAATTCCGTGTTACGTATCATTTGAGGCTGGAGCAACTTTTATTTAGAAAATCCTGCAACCGGATGCTCTCGGTTACTTGTGCGGGGGAAAAGAGACACATCGCAGCCGGTAGGAATTTTCGGACTTGTACGGATCACGTCCCCCTGGTCCGCGGAAATATTTCACAGTCTCAACCGGTCCGCGGCACAAAAAAGGTTGGGGAACACTGAGATACATAAAATAATTAACATTAATCCTCAGTGCTACATGAAGCTAATTTTGAAACAATGCAAGTTAAAAACAATATTTTGCAACAAGTAAATCAAGTAAATTATGTCCAATGTTAGGTCTGTGTAAGCTAAACATGAGAATAAGACTGTATTTTCCGCACTATAAGGCGCACCGGATTATAAGGCGCACCTTCAATGAATGGCCTATTTTAAAACTTTTTTCATATATACAGTGCACCGCATTATAAGGCGCATAGAAGAGACGCCACAGTTATGTTGCCACCCTTCCGGTATTGAACGGGACATGATTTGTTCCGTTCACTACAAATATGGATGTCTAATAATAAAAATTGGTCCCGAGTACTATATATAGCAGTCTGCACTAGTCATTGTTTCACTCACAGTTTTGGTGTTGCGAAATTGTGCCCAACTGCTTTCTGGTTAGCACAGACCAACCGACACGCTGCCGCTGCAGCCTCTGTCTCTCTTCCACCGACCCCCACGGCTTTAAATGTATAGGTGCTGGTCCCTTGGTAACTCTAGCCGAAGCTCCCCGGAATAAATGTCTAAAGCTACTTTGTTGACATAAAGAATGTCAACAAAACAGTCCGATTCCGGTCGGCGAGGAGAGCCTTCCGCGAATGGAATGGGGCGTAGTCAGACGATGGCCACCCTTCTCCGTTCGCGCACAGCATGTTCATGGAGAACGTGATACTAGATGACATGCAGACGACCTGATAGTAGGTAGGTAGGTAGATAGATACATAGACATGTCTATGGGTAGATCAGTCAGTCAAACTTTATTAACAAACCAGTTTTTTTGACAACATCCAGCATGCACTGCATGCTTCTACGGGGAAAATGAAGTTGGCAGCTGCTTACCTTAGTTGCTAGACCTGTTGTGGCTCAATATTGGGCCATATATTAGGCGCACTGGGTTATAAGGCGCACTGTTGGCTTTTGAGGAAATTTAAGGTTTTTAGGTGCACCTTATAGTGCGGAAAATACGGTATATACATACATATAAAAAATTTCCCTTCTCACACTCGGTGGGTGGTCTCTTTCATCCTCTGAGCTCGGGTCCTCTACCAGAGGCCTAGGAGCTTGAGGGTTCTGTGCAGTATCTTGGCTGTGCCTAGAACTGCACATTTTCAGCAACAAGGCAAATCAAAGTGCTTTACATGAATTAAAAGGAAATACAAACAAAATAACAACCCAAAGGAAAAGAAGAAAGGACACATTAGGGTAAATGGCAACATTCAGACAAAACAAAGGGCAAGTCCGATAAACATGTTGTTCATTGAGGAATGTCCTTGAGAGTGCTCAGCTCCATAGCTGCATGGCTAACAGGAGGGGGGTGAGGTGGGAAGGAGCATTATGTTTACATATCTTCAAGGACATTGCAAATATGCAGTCCTTCCAAGGCGACACAGGGAAAGCCAATTCAGTAACAAAATGTCTTAAGTCGGGAAGATTATACACAGTCCAGTCACATTAATGTGACCACCACGTACTTTCCACTTCAGAGTTAAATAACCAATCACAGAAGGCAGGTGGCAGCACAGTGCAGTTGAGCGTATATAAAGGGTGTGTGTGGGCTTCGGAAAACATTTCAATCGTTGGCGTAATGCAGAAACGAAGCGATTTATCCGACGTCCAAAAGGGCATGATCATTGGCTTTCGGGCCAAGGGTGGAAGCATTTCCGAAACGGCTGAGTTTGTGAACTGTTCGCGTGCCGCCGTGGTAAAAGTGTACCGTGCATGGCAAAATGGGACTGTCCAAAATCAACGACGTGGCAAATGTGGTGCACCACGGGCCATAGATGACAGAGGCGAACGACGGTTGCGGAGATGCGTTCGGGCAGATAGACGGGCTACCGTTGAGCAACTGACCACTAAAATGAACCAAGGGGCTACCACAAGTGTCTCCCAAACCACTATTCAGCGAACATTGCTGCGTCTGGGCCTCCGAAGCGGACGCCTGGTTCGTGCACCTATGCTGACTGGTGTTCATCGACGACGAAGGCTAGAATTTGCACGCCAGTACAGCAGCTGGACGTCCACTGAGTGGCGACAGGTAGCGTTTTCAGATGAATCGCGTTTTATGCTCCATCGGACAGATGGACGTTGGCGTATAAGGCGTGAAACCTCTGAAAGGAACCACCCTGCAACCATTGCAGGAACGGTCCAAGCTGGAGGCGGGAGCATTATGGTCTGGGGAATGTTTTCCTGGAATTCTCTGGGTTTACTGATTATTGTGGAAGGCACGATGGATCAATACAAGTACGCATCTGTCCTTGCGGACCATGTCCACCCCTACATGCGCATTGTTTTTCCTCAGGATGATGGCATCTTCCAGCAGGACAATGCGAGGTGCCATACAGCTGCCAGTGTACGTGCGTGGTTCGAAGAGCACCAGGATGAGTTTACCGTCCTCCCCTGGCCAGCAAACTCACCTGACTTAAACCCAATCGAGCATCTGTGGGACCATCTCGATCGAGTTGTTCGCGCCATGGATCCTCAACCGCGTAATCTAGCGCAGCTGGCCACGGCATTAGAGTCGGCATGGCTCAACATCCCAGAGAAGACCTTCAGGGACCTAAGTGACTCTCTTCCTGCACGTCTCGTAGCAGTTCGCTCTGCGAAAGGTGGTTATTCTGGCTTTTGACAGATGGTCACATTAATGTGACTGGACTGTGTAAATTTCAATCTTCCCTAAAGTTTCTCCGATACATCTCAGTTCTCAATTATCCAAATTATTTGGTCGTTCCACTGAGTCAAAACCAGCAACTTCTACAAGATTGATTCAATTTCGTTGGTGAGTTTTAGAGTTCTCAGCTGGGCTGCAAGTCTTAGCAAGACTCACATCCAACTTACGTCGCTGTCCACACCAATAGTCTGAGTGTTCGCTAGTTCGGCCAAGTCTGTCACAAATTTGTCGATGCAAGCACCAAACAGCAAAAATCCTGTTATCATGAATAAATCCAGGGTGAATCCCGCCAGGTGACCATCGCTTCAGAAGAACAGGCTCAAAGGATGTCTGACTAGGATGGAACCCTCTTATCAGAAGTAAAGTGTCCCAAAACAAACTGTTAAAACATCGACTGGGGACAGAGCGACTGGTTCTCCTCCTCATCCCCCCTTCCCTCGTCTTTCACCCCTCCCTCTCTGCTCCTACACTTACTCACAAGATACCTTTGAAGAAATGTCTTCCAAACCAGAGTTTCTCAAATTTATGAATGGAATGAAGCGAAAGTTTCCCCTTGGCACGACTCTCCTTAGCGCTAACATAGACAATAATGATGAACCAATCATACTAATTGAATCAGCACCTCCTATGTATGATTTTTTAAGTGAGAATAGAAAACATAAAAAAGGAGGAGGTGTGACTTCAATATTTAAGAATACCATAAATTATAGTAAAATCTCATTGGGTAATTTCACGTCTTTTGAGTATCTTGAAATTGAGGTAAATGGCCACAAACAAACTTTGACACTAACTTTATACAAAACTCAAACATATATGGAAAATTTCTTTACGGACTTGAATTAGCTTCTATCTCTCATATACCTTGATTATGATTGACTCAACCTTGTCTAACTATTAAAATGACACATTCAGCAAGATGAAAAAAAATCATAAAACAAAATTATTGTTTGCATCATCTTTCCAAAACAGAAAAGGCTAAATCTACATGCACACACACATCCACACGCACTCATGCACACACACACACACGTGCACACACGCGCGCGCACGCACACACACACACACACACACACACCACACACACACACACACACACACACACACACACACACAATTAACTAGGGTTAAGCAATAAGCAAGCATCTTGTCATGTTACAATGCTTTTGATTGTAAAACACTATTTAATAATGCATTTGTAAATCAGATTTTTCTGTGTGTCACTCATCTACTTTGACATACCTCAGAAATAATCTGTACATGTTGGTTTTATGGCTTTAATGAAGGGGGGAGGAAGAAAGTCCAGCTGATTCACACCTTTAACTTTAAAAAAACAACCTTTCTCCATTTTTATGTAACTTTCCAAACACACCTTGTATCAGACTCAATTCTGATCAATTATATAATAAGAGCCCAGATTTTGACCTGTATGACCTTCTTCCTTTTTCTTTCTGTTCCTTGTCCTCCATTACTTTTCTTACAAACTGAATGACATCTGTCAGACCCTTTACTTTTATATCAGCCTTGACTGAAACATTTCAACAGTCAGTCATAGACACATGGTTTTTCATATCCTCTCCAGTAGCAGCAGAGGGGAGCTTCTCCCCTGGGTTTCCCTTATGCCCCACAGACCATATGGTTTGGCCTGGCCCCTGAACTGGTCCTTGGACCACCTGAGGCAGCAGGAGCTCCCATAATCATTGGAGACAAGGGCCACTTGACACCAGGCTGACAGATGGTGCTCCAGCACTGCAGCATCAAACTGCTGTTGCTAGAGCGTCTGTGTGCGAGTGTTCAGATTGAGAGGCACAATAAGGGCAGTGATGTGTCAAGGATGGTTAAACATGATGGTGGCAGTCCATCTTCTTTTGTCTCTAGGGCAGCCATAGCCTCAGGCCATGACTGCAGGCAAATTTCATCACATATATGAAGTTTTGGGTAACAACACAGAAGCTTAACACCAAAGTTCTACCTTGATAGGTATTCCAGGATCAAATTCTGACTTGAAATAACAATAGATAAGCTAGAATGTTATTGATAATGTAATGTGTTTCAGTAAATCAAAAATGAAACTCATATAAATCCATTACACATCATGATATCCCTTTGTAGCATTTATTTCTGTTAGTTATGGCTTAAAGCTTATAAAAATCATAATTGCAATATTATGCAAGTCTCATAAAGAGATTTTGTTACAGAACTGTGATGTCATAGCCATGTTGTGGCCTATAAAATCAAACGGCTACTTGACAATTGTTATTGGAGATTGTCAATGGTTATTGACATCCTCCAGCACTGTGAAGAAAAGTACATTCAGATTTAAGGTAGACTAAAGAAACTGGACTGCAGCTGGAGCCAGACCTTCAAGAGTCCCAAAACGATTCCAGGACTTGAACTAAAACTGTACAATTTCTTGTGTTAAGCCACCTCTGAGGGAGAGACATCAGAAGCATTTTATCTGGGCTTTGGAGAAAAAGGACCAGACTGTTCAGTGGTCCAATTTCGGCTTTTCTGAAAAAAAATGCAGAAATATGTAGGGCCAACCGCAAGAGTCAACTCATTAAACGTTAAAACTCAGTTTCACACAAATACAAAGGTACTAGCATAAATGTTTGCCTGTTGAAATGAATCAGTCAAGGTCACTGCCACGCTAATTAGCAGCAAATTGTTTGATAAACATTACATTACCAAGAGATTTGAAAACATACCTTTATCTTAGCTTTTTTCTCTTCTTTCTCTTTCTGTTCTATATCCCTATAAGTTAGCATTGTTTTGCTGACATATTCCACCAATGCTTTGGAGGTTTGCTTGTTCACTGCACATTGCAGGAACACAGTGTTAAGTTTTGAAACGGAATGACCGTGAATTAGCAGCGCTGCTAGCAGCTCATTTCTCGGAAAAACTGACAGTAATAAAGAAGAGAAAAGCAGAGAAACTGGTCTGAGTTTTGAGCTGCAGTTTTGTGCTGACAGTGTAAAACACTAGAACTACATAATATTAGCTCGGTGTGATGTGAATTTTATTTTTCATTTGAATTTAAAAAAATAAAGTTTATGATCTTTTTCCCCACTGGACTAGAACCGAACTCAATCACCTATTAACCTGTTATAGAAGCAACTTGCCCCTGAAAGATGTCCTTGCAGAGCTTGGGTAGCTAATCTGTTCGTGGCTGTTCCCTAATAATCAGACCAAATTTAATTTGTGGCAGCAACAGGTGTTTTGAAGGTACTAATGAAACAAAAAGGCAATATTTCTGTGATAAGTGGAAGTTTTCTTTGCCTACTAACAGATAAGGAAACAAAAAGAATTTGCCTAAAAAAAGATTCTAAACTTGAAGAGAACCCAAAATGCTTTATGTGTCTCCATTTCATTGGGTGGATAATGAAATCCGAAGCAAATGCAGATAGCGGTAAAATGATATTGTTAAATTTTAACATACGTTAGCATACTTCAAGTACACTTAGGATTAATATACTTAAAGTGTGCTATTTTGGAACAACTTTTTTTGGCTTAGTGTATTTTAATAGTATTTAAATTGTAGTAATGTACAATTTAAAGTGTACTAAGCATATCTCAGCATACTTTTTTGGAACAACTTAAAATCAGTATGCTGATTTTTATGTATTAAAACGTGCTAGATTAGTATATTTTGAGTGTACTGTTATTTAAAATATACTTAAAATTTATTTTAAGTACATTGGAAATACATATATTAGTAATGTGATTACAGTATGCTAGAAATACACTTTTGGTTTATTATAATTGCTAATGAAGTACACTGTTTAGTTACTTAATGTCTTTTATTATTCTGCTTTGCCATTTTTTACATTACATATATCATACACACATCAGTACTGCCAGGGGCGGATCTAGAAAAATATCTATGGGGTGGCAAGAGGGGGGCAGGGATTTTTTCAGGGGTGACAGCATATGCCCAGCATATGCCTATATATATATGTGTTGTGTGTGTGTCTCATTCTCACTTTTAGCTTACATAGACCTTAATTTATTTGTTGCAAAATATTGTTTTTCAAAATGAGCTTCATGTAGCACCAAGGCTTAAATACAATTTCTTAATATAGTATATTAATTATTTTTACGTCTTTCATACATAAAAATTATTTTACGTAATATAGTAATACATATCAATACAGTAATTGATATGTATTTCTGAATTGGACAGCGCCTATAAGTCGCTATGTTATCCATTGAGTTATGTCCAGACAACCATTTTACCCCAATGGAGAATGAGCAGAAATCTGTCACAAAAATATTAGTAGCGCCATCATTTATTATCAGATATATCTATTAAATTCGACTTAAAATAAAGATGAGAAAACTGGCGTTGGTAAATTCTTCGTGATCAATCTATAACAGTTTGGTTTCTGTTAGTTCTGTCAAGATGCAAGAATTTCCCTTATATTGGTCAATCGTTTTCAGACATGTGCAGAAAGGGGTGCTGGGGGTGTTTGAGCACCTACCCTTTTTGCTCCTTGCCCCCAAGTGCCTTTTTGGTCAATTTTTTTAGGCCCGAGCAGCTAAGCGCTAGGAAGGCCTATTGTAAATGTACTGTTTATTTTTGTTGGTATTATTATATTTTAAGCCCTCTTCTGACACATTTTTTTTTGTAGAACATAATAAGCCTTGTTCCCTTTGACCTTTTGCCCATGACGCATGATGCAGTTGCTTCACGCACAGAGGTGGGCGGCAACGTCGGCGCAGGAAGCAGAGTCCTGCAGGTGGGTCTGGCGGGCGTCGCCGGCGCAGGAAGAAGCACAGACGTGGAGGCGGGTGCGGCGGTCTCAGCCACTGGCGCAGGAAGCACATGCTTGGAGGCGGGTGTGGTGGTCTCAGCCACCGGCGCAGGAAGCACAGATGTGGAGGCGGTTCAGGCGGTAGCTGGCACTGCTGCAGCAGGAGGCGATCGGGCCCGGAGGGCCAGCTGGAGGCCCTGGAAGGCCGGCAGAAGTGCCGGCCGGCAGGAAGCTCAGATGTTCAAGAGGCGGAAGCTCGGACGGAGCTCTAGGAGACGGAGCTCTAGAAGACGGAGTAGACTCTGGGGACTCAGACAAAGCAGACTCTGGGGACTGAGGCTCGGACGGAGTGGGCTCTGGAGGCTGAGGCTCTGGAGGAGTCGGGGCCGCAACAGTGGCAGGCTCTGGAGGTGAACAGATTGTAGCAGTAGCTGGAGCCGGGCGGGCTGGCTTTGACCTTGCCACCAGCTCCGCCTTTGCTGTCTGCAACTCCAGCTCAACCTCTTGGAAAAATTGCACCAAGCCCAGCTGATGGAGAAGCGGGATCCACCTGTCCAGCTGTATTGCCATGCATGTGGCAGCATTGAGCCAGCTGAATGGTGAACTCGGATTAGCCATTTCATTGTCGTACCTCCTAATCTCCCTTAACAGGGAACAACGGTCTACTGGGTCCATGATGTTGGTTGCGTTCCTCACCGGTACTGGTCGGGTCCTTCTGTCATGGAGTGGTGTGGTTGAGGTGAGGATGAGAATGAGAAGATGCTCAAACAGTCCAAACAACAGGCGGCACAGCAGAGAAGACAAGCACACAACTAAATACTGGTAGCACTGACAACAAAGACTGACACAATGAGCTAATGCCGACCAGGACTTAACAGTTCCACTGGCGATCAACACACAAGAACTGACACTAGACAATTGACATCTGACAACTGGCGAGTGACAACAATTGACAAGGACCCAGAGAGGAACACAGACAACAGGTGGGAACAGGTGGGACTAAATACACATGGGTAATCAAGAGAATAGGACACACCTGGAAAACAATCAACGCGGAAGACGCAGAGACAGAGACACAGGAAGCAAACTGAACACAAAAAACTCTAAAAATAAAAACACAGAAACACGGATCCTGACAAGATATAATGTATGTAATAAAAGTGTGTCATTAATGAAGGGGAAAAAAACTTAACCCAGACTTTAAGTTTAGGGCCTGCTTCGTAGAGTATGCAATTAATTTTTTCCCCCAATTATTCAATGGGAAAAAAAACCTAACCTCAATTAAGTAAAATAAAATTGTAATCAAAACTTTTGGAATTGTAATGATTTCTTTTTTAAAAAAGAAATTGTTTTATTTAAAAAGCTTTTTTAATTAAATACCTAATTTTTGTCTTGTGAACTTAAAAAGTTATTTGCCAAACATAAACGTTTAGTTGCACACATCAGAAATCTTTTGTTGCGATTTTAGGCCCTGCCCATGACGTCATGTGAGAATCACAAGCAAAACTTTGAGTCAAACAAAACCTTAGAATATCAAGAAAAGATTTCTGACATGCACAAATAAGTTTGTTTTGCGAAAAAATTCACTTCAGGAGACAAATGTCTCATGTCTTTAAATGTTTAAAAAAGTTTTTTTTTTTTTAAGTAAAACTCAGTAGGCTTTTCTCATGGTGAAATGCATTAATTAAATTTTTTCTTTAGTTTTTTTTCTTTTTTCTGCAGTTCCACCTTAAAGTTTGATGCAGCTCTGCTTTCCTGAATGGACCATCTTCATCTCCACTGCAGTAAACAGGCAGCTCTTTTTATATATGTATTACAGTACACTAAAGGTTGCATTGTGCCCTTGTTCATATTTTTAAGTGTAATTCTGTAAAGACAAAATATGTCTGGTGGTCTAGCTCTGATTTACATATCTTGCTAAATTGTGGGTTTGAATATTGCAATACAGACCTGCAGAAAGAAATTACTAATAAAATATCTTACATATGCATAGTTGTATGCTCTGTATAAAGATTTCCCTTAGCTTTGATTGTATATCTCACAATTTTGCAATTTATCATTGTTTACTAAACTCTGAAAGCTGAGAGGCTTTGTTAATATTCTGTCCTAGAATGCGGTTAGATGTGCCCTTTTTTCTTTTTGACCACCTGCCCCTTTAGTGGTCTCTGCACAGCAGTGACGTGCGGTGAGGTTCATTGCTGGTGAGGCTCTGACTTTTGACTTAGTCACCATCCATGTTATTGGACCTAAGGAAATTTCGCGCATGCAAATAACGCTAGGAGCCAAAAAGACTAATTTTTTACATGTCATCCATAGCCGCGTTAACTCAGTGAAACTTAAAAATGTAGGTATTAATTTCGTGCTATGATCCATAGCAAAGTGATCTGTATTCGCCACGCTACGCAGACTCGTTGCCATAGTAACTGACAACAATGCCACTTCATGTTTTAGGATTTAACATAAAAAAAACATTCAAGAATTTTGCACACAGAACAGAACATTTAGTTTGTTGTTTGTAGTTCGTTTTAGGCTTAATGTTTTATTAATAAATAATTGCTGTGGTATATTAGCTACCGCTTCTACTTTACTGAATTATTTAAACATTAACTGTAGCCCACAAAACGCACATTTCATTAAAAAAACTAAACAAAAACATCTTATTGCTGTCTTACCTTTATGTATAAATGAAATCCATGCAGCCCTAATTCTGCACAAAAATATCCGTTCATCCGAAGCCAAGTTTATCCTCTGCATGTCTTTTCTACTCCGTTTGAGAATCATCAATCTGTCTAAAAACTTTCAGCTCCGTGTTGGTTTTCCTTTAGTTATTATCTCCTGCTTCAATTGAAAATCCACTTTAGAAAACTGTTTAAGTGTAGAAATGTAGTCTTTCATGTTGACGTCGGAAGAGAGAAGAAAACAAATATATCGCTGTACTTTACTGCGTGGTTAGCTCCATGGCTAGCCACACAGCAGCACTCTGTCTTACTCTGCAGTTGTGCAGTCACAATATCTGTGAACATGAGCGCCCCCTGCCATGAGGCTAGAGAACTGCCTGCCTCACCTCGAGGCTGTTCTCTGCCGTTTCTTATCGCTCCTCCGCACACAAAACACGATACACACACAGTTCGTGACAAAAAAACACTGTACATTATATACATAAGCGAAATTATGGAAAATCAGTCCATATATTAAATGTTTCTTAGCCATTTTATTACAGGATGAACATGCTGTCATATAATGGCAGTTAGCGAGCGATTACATAACCCAAGTGAGGCTGAGCTCGCTGCTGCCTCTCCGGCTTCGCTTCTGAGCGTTTGAATGGGAAAATGCGAAAATCCAGCGATTTTAAAGAAAAACTATTCAGAATTGGTTAAGGTAAGTAAAAAATAGATACTTTATAGTACAAAACCACAGGGTGAAAATAGCAATATAAATGATTTTATATTATATATATTTTTCCATGATGACAGGCACTCCCCTGACCGCACGTCACTGCTGCACAGCCCTGATCGTTTAATTTTAAATATGTAGGAGCTGTAGTTTGATGACTGTTATAAATATCGCCACGTTTTACGAACAGAGGGGATTAGTTCAGTTTTTGTCACTTGTTTAACTTTTAGAACTGCAACGGCTGCAGTGCGCCGCAATAAAGGTACAGTGCTGATAAACAGGTGAAGAACCAAACTAGATAAAACCACTTTTATTTTGCCTGTTCTCGCTCTCTGTGTCGGCTTTACCTACACGCGGACCCGTTGCCATATCAACCGACAGACAACAGCTTCAACAAGCAGATGGAGCAGAGATTACCAATCAGGGGAATCAACATCAAAGAACAAACATTTCCCACACACAAAGTATGCAAAACAACCAAAGCACAACATTCAGCCTGTTACATTATATTGTCAAGCTTGATGTCTATATTGTATTATTATTGTATTATTATTAAGTTTTCTCCTGACTTGGTTGATAAGCTGATTTAAACACCTCCTCTACATTAGTGTCCTAGTTGTCTTAGTTTAGTGCTAACGGAACCAAAACACACCGAACTGCGCAGCACAAGGCTATCAAAGTCAATAGCAGGCCAGCAACAGTTAGGCTAGCGTAATTAACTCACTGCTCACTTTCTCAATATTTTCTCTAAATTATAACTTTTTCCTCACCTGTTAAATGTGAAACCCTTCAACCTTGTTATCAAGGCTGTCATAGGGTTGAATTAAATGCTAAACATTGCGTCGTTTTTCAGATTTTCGTAAGTGTGGTATTTTCCTGACCATCGATATTCCTCACTCAATGGACAGCAATAGCACAGGTGTGGCCATAAGTCACGTAATGTCCAGTCCAGTAATATATATCCATCAATACTGCTGCCTCGCGCTCTGTCCTTCTCTCTCACTTCCCGCTACTCACCAGTAGGTGTCAGGTTACATTGTGTTGCATTCAATGTTATCGGAAAAAAGATATTGAGGCGCTTAATGTCCGATTTCCCATAACTATTTATTGAATTCATAGTCGCCAGCTGGGGTGGCAACAGGGGTGGCAAGGCTCTCATGATCCGCGCCTGATTATGTAACAAAAAAATGTATAATAAAAATTAATTAAATTGAGTTGAATTGATATCAGATTATTTCATCATGCAAAATAGAGTTTGCATTTCAAATTTAAGTAAGCTGCTTTATTTTGGGGCTTTTATTAGGGCGGATCTAAAATAATAATATATTGAAAGCACAATGTTTCACCTGTAGTGTCTTGTAATTGTAAAAATACATTCTAAGTATATTTTAAATGTAATTTAATCACAAAAATAGTATACTCAAAATATACTAATCAAGCATGTTTATATTACATAAAAAGCAACATACGTATTTTCCGCACTATAAGGCACATCGGATTATAAGGCGCACCTTCAATGAATGGCCTATTTTAAAACTTTTTCCATATATAAGGCGCACTGCATTATAAGGCCCATAGAATAGATGCTACAGTAGAGTCTGGAGTTACGTTATGGATCCACTAGATGGAGCTGGACTAAACGGAATGTCAACAAAACAGTCCGACTCCAGTCGGCAAGGAGAGCCTTCTGCGACTGGGCCGGGGCGTGGCCGGACGATGGTCACCCTTTTCCGTTCGCGCACAGCATGTTGGTGGAGAACGTGGTGCTAAATGACCTGCAGACAACCTGATTCTAGACGGTCGGTAGGTAGATAGGTCAGTCAAACTTTATTAATAGATTATAAACCAGCGTTCTGACAACTATCCCAGCATGCACCACACTCTTTTTCTTCTAATCGGGGGCTGCTTACCGTAGTTGCTAGACCTGTTGTGGCTCCAAATATATATCATACACACATCAGTACTGCCAGGGGCGGATCTAAAAAATATCGGAAATTGAAGGTTTTTAGGTGCGCCTTATAGTGGGTAAAATATGATATTTAAAGTATACTAAGTGCAACTTAAGTTATCCAAAAAAACGTACATTGAAGTACACTTAGTACACTTTAAATTTAAATACAATTTAAATACTATTAAAGTACACTAAGCACAAAATTAGTTGTTCCAAAATGTCACACTTTAAGGCAGGGGTCCCCAAACTTTTTCCTGTGAGGGCCACATAACTTTTCACTTCTCTGGTGGGGGGCCAGAGTCCGTTTGTAACAGAAAAGTGTGACGATTGGACACCCAAACGGCGGAACACCCAAAATTTGAGTAATAACAGTCAATTGAATATCACATTTATTAAGATTGAAAAAGAAAAAGTATCCAGGTTTAGATTTAACTGAACTAATTACGGTAGTTTTCGAATGGTAACTGTAACAGTAAAAGTGCTGATCCTTCGTGTCTGCTACAAGCATGTGCTAAATTAAAATGGGCGCCTTTCTTCTTCTTTAGATTTCAATTGCAGCTTGCATACATTATTGTTGCACTTCTGCCATCTATTGGATCTGAATATCTATACCTCAAATTCCCATGATCCCAGTATTATTTTTTTAAAAACAGAAAAATCTTCTTTTTCCCCTCAATGCTATTTAACTGATCAACAACATTCTCAAATTTCAATTCCCTATTAAAACCTAATTCCATTTTAATGGGCACTTTCTTCTTTTATTTCCAATTTTGACTTCCAATGATTCACTTCAGAGCTGTTGCCTTGCAGCAAGAAGGTTCTGGGTTCGATTCCCGGCCCCGGCCTTTCTGCATGGAGTTTGCATGTTCTCCCTGTGCGGGTTTTCTCCGGGTACTCCGGTTTCCTCCCACAGTCCAAAAACATGACTGTTAGGTTAATTGGTCTCTCCAAATTGTCCCTAGGTGTGCATGGTTGTTTGTCCTGTGTGTCTCTGTGTTGCCCTGCGACAGACTGGCGACCTGTCCAGAGTGAACCCCGCCTCCCGCCCGGAACGTTAGCTGGAGATAGGCACCAGCAACCCTCCCGACCCCACCAAGGGACAAGGGTGTTAAGAAAATGGATGGATGGATGGATGGATGATTCACTTCCTGCTAAAGAGCTCGCTCCCTGGTTGTTGAAATCCACAACCTTATAGTACGGAAAATAGGTATATGAAAAAGAAATCTGAATGCTCTCTGGTATTGTTCAGGGGCCAGACCAAATGTGGAGGCGGGCCGGATCCGGCCCATGGGCCTTAGTTTGGGGACCACTGGTTTAAGGTAACTAAACATAAGGGAACTTGAAGTATACACATGATTAGTCTGACTTCAAAGTATGCTTAAGTATGTTAAAATGTAACATATTTAGTATATAAATTTTTCAACAGTGCGCTGTGTTGTGTGAGAGTATATGTAGGCATGTAGAAAGCAGAGTTGTTAGTTTTTGGCTCATGGGCCTGTCATTCTGGACAGCTGTTTTGCCAGAGTGGGTATTGCATTTCTTTTTATCCATCTCAAATAAGAATATGGTATCATCCTGGAAGCTACCACTGAGTGACTCAAGACTTAATTTTGATCAAGGAGAACTTAAATACTCAAAATATGGAGTACAAACTGAACCTCTGGTTACATAGCTGTAAATTTTGCAGTTAACTTCTGTATATTCCACAGCTATGTCATCCACAATATCTGAATAATTGTCTCATGAAATCAACAGGTGAGAGGTAATATAGAGCCATCTACACACATCCATGCACACACACACACACCTAAGGGCATTTAGAAAGGCCAATACAGCTGAGGTTCTTTAGATGGTCGGAAGAAGCCAGACATAACTGATATAAGTCTACATTTCTCTCAGCTCGGTCATGAGTCACTGAGTACAAATAAAATAAAATATTTTATAAATTTCACCCGCGGAGGGTGAGAAGGGAATTTGCAAGATGCTGGCAGGGACAGCGTACATGGAACGACATAACCAAGTGGCGGGCATAGTGTACAGGAATATCTGTGCAGAATATGGACTGGAAGCCCCGAGATCGAAGTGGGAAACACCCCCAAAGGTGGTGGAGAATGACCGAGCTAAGATCCTGTGGGACTTCCAGATCCAGACAGACAAGATGGTAATGGAGAACCAACCGGACATTGTGGTGGTGGATAAACAACAGAGGAAAGCCGTTGTGGTGGATGTAGCAATACCAAATGATTCAGTTCTAGGCACAGCCAAGATACTGCACAGAAGCCACAAGCTCTCAGGCCTCTGGTAGAGGACCCGAGCTCAGAGGATGAAACAGTCCATATAAAAATATATTATATATATATATATATAATATATATATATATATATATATATATATATATATATATATATATATATATAGTTGGGAATTGAAATCCCAATCGATGAATCATAATTTGTATTGACACACGGAGCATAAAATCAGCCAAGAAAAGCATTCAGACTTTACATATTTTATTCACTTTCAGCGCTGAAAGGAGACGCTTTTACCATTACATCCAAGAAGAGTTTCTAAAAAAGTCTGTGCAGCGTCTCAGGAGAAGGAGGAGGGCAGCTGATTATATGAACTGAAGACACTCCCTGAAATCACACCAGGTGTCTGTGTCCCTGATAAGTTTCTGTTTCGTGAGAAATGGACCTTAAGTGTCTAACAGAATCTAAAATGTAACTCTTTACTATGGGCCCTTGTCTAACAGCATGTGACTCGTTCTCGACCTTGGTAAAGCATCTCAACATTTTATATATATATATATATATATATATATATATATATATATATATAATAATAGGAGCAATAGCAGACATTGAGGACAGTTACAAGTACCTGGGAATACCACAAGCAAATGGCAACCTCAATGAGGTCACAAGGAAAGGAGCCACAGCCAAATACCTCCAACGAATAAGGCAAGTTCTGAGAAACCAGCTCAATGGCAAGAACAAGATCTGTGCAATAAACAGCTATGCCTTACCAGTAATCAGACTCGTTCTCGACCTTGGTAAAGCGTCTCAACATTTTATATATATATATATATATATATATATATATATATATATATATATATAATATACACATTTATTTTTATTTATATATATACTTCATCTCTGTGTTTGTGTATGCTGCTACTGCACAGTAATTTCCCGGTTGGGATGAATAAAGTACTTCTGTTCTATTCTATTCTATTCTATATAAAATATATATATATATATAAAAACACACACACCACACACATATATAATTATATATATATAATACAGTATGTTGTATATATTATATATATATATATATGTGTGTAGGATCAGGAAATCCTACCAATGGCTGGACAAAGCTGGACTCAAGGACAGCACAGAGGCTCTCATCCTGGCTGCACAGGAACAGGCCCTAATAGAGGCTCAGATCTACCACACCAGACAAGACCCAAGGTGTAGGTTGTGCAAGGAGGCCCCTGAGACAGTCCAGCACATAACAGCAGGGTGCAAGATGCTGGCAGGGAAAGCGTACATGGAACGACATAACCAGGTGGCGGGCATTGTGTACAGGAACATCTGTGCAGAATATGGACTGGAAGCCCCGAGATCGAAGTGGGAAACACCCCAAAGGTGGTGGAGAATGACCGAGCTAAGATCCTGTGGGACTTCCAGATCCAGACAGACAAGATGGTAATGGCAAACCAACCGGACATTGTGGTGGTGGATAAAGAACAGAGGAAAGCCATTGTGGTGGATGTAGCTATACCAAGTGACTACAACATCAAGAAAAAGGAGCATGAGAAACTGGAGAAATACCAGGGCCTCAGGGAGGAACTGGAAAAGAACTGGAAGGTGAAGACCACAGTGGTGCCTGTGGTCATCGGGGCCCTCGGGGCAGAAACCCCCAAACTGGAGCAGTGGCTAAAACAGATCCCAGGAACAACATCAGACATCTCAGTCCAGAAATGTGCAGTACTAGGCACAGCCAAGATACTGCGCAGAACCCTCAAGCTCCCAGGCCTCTGGTAGAGGACCCGAGTTCAGAGGATGAAAGAGACCACCCGCAGAGGGTGAGAAGGGAATTTCTTTTTTATATATATATATATATATATATATATTATCTTTTTTTCCTGCTGTCATGAACAGAATCCTAAAAATAAAAACTGATATAACTTATGTTTAAATCTTCCTTAGCATTTGACTTTGCCACATAGGTAATTTAACTGATAACATTATGGCTGAATGAATAAACATGGTAAAGTGCTGGTTGCCAAGCATGGTAGGTATCCTTCAGTGTAAGGAAAGGCTACAGCTGAGCATGTGACCTACCAAAGTCTTGACTGAACACAAACACAAGGGTCATTTAACTAATTAGGGCTAAGGGATGTGTGTTTCACCACAAATATTGATTTGTGTATGGAGTGTGAGGAATGTGAGCACCGACTCCTGGTGACAGCAGTATTTATCAGGGTGTGGCTGAGTTTAATGATGGCTTTCTGGAAACAAAAATGCACCAATTTACCAGTTGACTTTCTGTCATTAGTACTCAAGATTCCTTTCTGCATAATATCAAACAATGAACATGCTTCAATGAACACTGTAGGTGTGGAAAAGCTGACTGAAATTTGGAATCCCCCATAACTTACAAAAATAAATTTCAAAACAAGCTCAATATTTTATGGACTCCGTCCCCATTTTCTCCTGCTGATAAAGGTCTGATTTTTGTAACATAACCAAGGGTTACTGACAGCAATCCCTGCTTTTATGCCCAGGTGAGTTTTAACCCAAGTGCATAGTGGCAGCTGTAACTCATTATCCTTCCACAGTCAGTGCCCAATTGTTTTTGGTTTGATGCAAGTGTCCTGGTTTTAACATTTTTATTTTAACTTTTCCAACACATTTCTAGGATTTGTCTTAAAATAATTGGATTTTTTAACAAATCTCAAAAGTTTGTTACAACTCTTGTTGAGAACATGGAGAATGATAGCAGGACAAAGGGAAAGGGGGAACAAAAATAATAATGTTACAAACTAAGGAGGATTGTGTCTGGGCCCTAGTGTGATTTCTGTTTTTAATTTCTTTGCAAACCAGGGGAAAGCAAACCAGATTTGTTTTAAACAGATTTTCACAATTGAGCCTGTTTTAGTCTGAGATAATTATTCTAAGTCTTTCTTTATTACAACTGAAACTTCTCACCTTGAAACGTCATTTTCTTTACATCTGTTCAAGTCAATAAATCAATCAGTCAAGTTTATTTGTATAGCACATTTCAATAACAAGGTGGTTCAAAATGCAGTTTAAACAGTTCAACAGTTGTGTTTGTTTTACACCAGTGTTTCTCAACCTTTTTCAGCCCAGCTCTCCCTAGCCTTTATCCAGGTCCCTCACCGCCCCCCACCAAAGAATTTGCAGGCTACTTTGCACTGACCATTATTTTATCATTAATATTACTAACACTATTATAGATGTTTTGATTTTTATGCTTGATTCTGTATTTATCATCAAAAATAATTCCCCAGAGAACAAAAAAGACATGGGAATAGAAATTATTTTCACAGGTCTCTACGAAAAATGAAATGAACATTCAAAATCAAATTGGTAGGCCTAACAGCAGCCAATCCGAGTGGAAAAATATTCTTGTTCTGTGCCATTTTCTAGTTGTTAAATATTACACAAAATGACCAGATAAAAGATGTACAACATTGAAACTTTGAACTATTTTCAAACAGACTGCACTCTGCAACATTAAAACATGGATAGAACTGTAACTACATTAATCATAGCTCGTCTTCTCTTCAGTGTTTCTGTCGGTTTCTGGTGGTGCAGCTCTGTGCTGCCTTCAGGAGAATGGGACATCAGAGTATCATTCATAAAATTTCACCCACACATTGTTGTAAATAAATGAGCTTTCAGTGGAAAAACAAAGATCCAGATCCTTTTAATGCCATACACATATGAGACAGAAACATGGATTATATCTTTATTTAGACCTGTCTGTTGATTATCAGATTAATAGTTTTACTGGACAGAAATTACAAAAAACAAATCTGGTTCTTAATCAAATCCTAATGAGTCAAATTGAAAGTGTCATGGAGTCACTGAAATGACATTAAACACTGACATGAAAAATAATATTGAAGAAATAAATATATCAAATCTAATTAAAAACACAAGTAAGTGATAAATTCTTTACTGTTATGGTCTGTAAGATATATTTATTCTCAGTACTAGATGTGGTCTCAACAAACCCATGGCACTTCAACAATATTATTGTACCTTTTATCTGGAAATAGTGTCTGTTTATTCTTGCCATACAGTCCTCTGTATTAATTATTGATCAAAAGGTCTTGCCGTACCAGTTTATTCCTCTGTATTTACTTTAGTTTCTTAGTTTATTCTTGCATTTTGTTCTTCATTAATTTCTATTTAGTTTTATTTGATTAGTATTATCCTCTCTTGGTTTATTACTATGTCCACTTTAGTTTCTTTCCTGTTGCTAGATTTATTTTATCGTTTATTGACCATCAGTGATCTTCACTCATCACCTGCTGCATCGAATAATCATCATGTGTTTCACATCATGTGTTGATTTTTTCACTGTTCAGTGTCGGATTCTCTGTTTTTATGCCCTAATTCACATCTAGTTCGTCGCTCCGTTTTATGTCCCGCTTCTCCTGTTTCAGAGTTTTGCGCAATGTGCTGCGTCTTTTTTTCTTTTTTTTAAGCCTCTAAGGTGCAGGGCGGTCGGGAAGCATATCGATGGGGAAAAGGCAAACTGACATAAACCTTTTAAAATAACGGAAACAATTTCTGCATTCTGATTATTGAAATTTAAAAGTGCTGTGTTGTTCTATCACCCCCATTTCATACTGGAACACTTACAGCACCGGTGTTAACGCTATAAAATGAACGCTCTCTATCGTGGTATGACCCATGGAGGGATTTCTTTCTTTTTTTATTTAAATGGGTTCATTTTTCAGAGGGATACCCAGTCAGGGTATCGTGATTTTAGCTACCAGTAGCAATAGAACGGAGCTGCGCCAAGAAGCTAACAAACACTGAATAGAAAAAGAGCTGCCATCGATACAGTTGCCGCCAAGCATGATTTAATGTTAGACAATGCAGTTTTACCAAGTTGCTCAAAATCTAAACCGGCATCGTTGTGCATTTAAGGTGTAAAGTTTACCTTCGACTAAATGCCCCCCTTTTGTAAAAATGTCCGCCAGCACCCCCTGCCGTCCTCTGAACGCCCCCTGGGGGGCGGTACCGCCCACTTTGAGAACCGTTGGTTTACATCATAAAACACAAAATACAAAGTCATAGAACACACAGTCAACAACTGAAGCATTACCTTTTGTCACATACCATTGTTACACAGATTGTTGATTGTTTCATTTTATTTATGATGTTTCAAAAGCAATTCTAAACAGGTGGGCTTTTAGTCTAGATTTATAGGAAGTTAGCATTTCGACTGTTTTGCAGTTTTCTGGAAGATTGTTCCAGATTTGCAGTGCATAGAAGCTGAATGCTACATCTCCAAACACAATATTCTTGGCAGGAACTCTTGCTGTTGCAGAGGTCATTATGATGTAAAGTGATGATAGTTACAAACTCTTGTTTGGAGTTATGATTGGTAACATAGAAAGAAATTTGATGCATGTGTTTGTAGCAACCAAGTGGAAAATTAAGCTAATACGGTGATTTCAGCAGCAGTTCTTCAAAATTCACTTGTTCTCATGTGGCTACATTGAAATTAAAGTAGCTGATCAGTCTGTACAAGAGCAAGTATAATTTTATTATAAAATTATAAGAATTTTATTGCAAATTACAGCAAATCTTTCATTACAAGCTCCTTCAACAGATTGTCAAATGAGCTTTGTCTCCTTTTTCACTTTTTTTCTGCTTCCAATATGGGTACTCTTATAGGAACACTCTTATCTGTGTTCTTCCTGTTAAATTTGAGTTCAGTTTTATTCCAACTTTTACTTACATTTAATTTACTTTCATAATGACTAGTTAAGTCTACATGTATGTCTTATTGTTTCTCAAGATCACAGTTCGGTATTTAAATGTGGTACAAAGTTTTAATGCCTATATGATCGGGCCTGTAAAAGTATTGAAATCCAACACTACCCACCACAGAATCCACCATGAGATAACTTATTGAGCAAGAAGAAAAACATAGTAAAAGATCTGAGAAAAATTATTGCCTCTCTGAAATATATTGACAAGAATAAAATATATGAAACCCTATAAATAAATGATTTAAACCATGACTAAAAGGTTTTTTTATTTACATAATCTCTGACAATAAATAAATACAAGCAGTATTACTGTGTTTTTTATTATATAAAGCACTATTAACTGTCTTGTTGCTCAAATATGCTATACAAATGAACTTGAATGATAGATTAATTACAGGTTCTCTAAATCCAGACTCCTGTTTCTTTTCCATCTCCTAGCAATGTCTAAGCTGTTTCCGAATTAAATTCACTCATCACATTTCTACCCTCCAGAATTCAAAACAATAAAGCTGCAAGTCTGTATAGGTAATATTAAGTTGACTCTGTTCTCCCCTAATAGCAGTATTACATCTTTTCAGTGACAGCAAAAAGTGATACAGTGAAAACTGTAATTATAACATCTAATTGGCATATGTTAATAGCACAAACTGAATTACCAGAACCTCATGAAATAAATGAAAAACAAATTACGGTCTACAGGCACAATTCAGTCTGATAATTGCAGTGTGCCTCAGTCTGACAGCTAACAGAATTAGACTGAGCAGAGAGGAAGGCTTTACTTCCTGTCTTCCCTCAACTTCCCACACTCAGTTATTTTATCTTTCAAAGCCAGGGGACAAATAAAGGGGATGGGGTCAAATTCTGTCTAAAACACAGCCTATTGTAAAATGTTAATGTTATGTTGCAATGCAGCAACACCATGAGAGTCAAAAATATAGAACCATTTAATTGTCAATTATTTTTGAAGTTAACGATGTACACTGGAAGATGGAAAACTTTTGTTCCTTCATTTGTCCAAGTTTTCCACAATGAGACCAAAACAAGTACAGCTTCCATAATAAGCAGTGTTATGCCAGTGCCTGAATAAAAGCTAACTAACTTCAATTTGCCAGGTTAAAATGAATTTAAAAAGTAGATTTAGCAAATGTACTCAACTTGGTCATATACAACACTGATATGGTTGTATATGAATTTTATACAACCATAAAATTGTTGTATTAAAAAACATATTCCCTTCTCAACCTCCGCTGATGGTCTCTTTCATCCTCTGAGCTCGGGTCCTCAAGCCTTGGAGCTTGAGGGTTCTGCGCAGTATCTTGGCTGTGCCTAGTACTGCACATTTCTGGACTGAGATGTCTGATGTTGTTCCTGGGATCTGTTTTAGCCACTGCTCCAGTTTGGGGGTGACTGCCCCGAGGGCCCCGATGACCACAGGCACCACTGTGGTCTTCACCTTCCAGTTCTTTTCCAGTTCCTCCCTGAGGCCCTGGTATTTCTCCAGTTTCTCTTGCTCCTTTTTCCTGATGTTGTAATCACTTGGTATTGCTACATCCACCACAACAGCTTTCCTCTGTTGTTTATCCACCACCACAATGTCCGGTTGGTTCGCCATTACCATTTTGTCTGTCTGGATTTGGAAGTCCCTCAAGATTTTAGCTTGGTCATTCTCCACCACCTTTGGGGTGTTCCCCACTTTGATCTCGGGGCTTCCAGTCCATATTCTGCACAGATGTTCCTGTACACTATGCCCGCCACCTGGTTATGTCGTTGCATGTACGTTTTCCCTGCCAGCATCTTGCACCCTGCTGTTATGTGCTGGACTGTCTCAGGGGCCTCCTTGCACAACCTACACCTTGGGTCTTGTCTGGTGTGGTAGATCTGAGCCTCTATTGCTCTGGTGTTTAGGGCCGGTTCCTGTGCAGCCAGGATGAGAGCCGCTGTGCTGTCCTTGAGTCCATATATATATATATATATATATATATATATATATATATATATATATATATATATATATATATATATATATATATAATATATATATATATATATATATGCTGGGTCCTCATATATACAGCAGATTTATTAGGACGCAGCCCTCTGCTGGGTCCTCATGAAAAACAGAGAGCAGCTTCCAGTTTTTTTTTCCCAAAAAAATTGAAGGTGCTAGTATGGTACGCTCTAGAGTCCGAAAAATACGGTATATATGTAAAAAAAAAAAAATTCCCTTCTCACCCTCTGCGGGTGGTCTCTTTTTCATCCTCTGAACTCGGGTCCTCTACCAGAGGCCTGGGAGCTTGAGGGTTCTGCGCAGTATCTTGGCTGTGCCTAGTACTGCACATTTCTGGACTGAGATGTCTGATGTTGTTCCTGGGATCTGTTTTAGCCACTGCTCCAGTTTGGGGGTGACTGCCCCGAGGGCCCCGATGACCACAGGCACCACTGTGGTCTTCACCTTCCAGTTCTTTTCCAGTTCCTCCCTGAGGCCCTGGTATTTCTCCAGTTTCTCTTGCTCCTTTTTCCTGATGTTGTAATCACTTGGTATTGCTACATCCACCACAACAGCTTTCCTCTGTTGTTTATCCACCACCACAATGTCCGGTTGGTTCGCCATTACCATTTTGTCTGTCTGGATTTGGAAGTCCCTCAAGATTTTAGCTTGGTCATTCTCCACCACCTTTGGGGGTGTTCCCCACTTTGATCTCGGGGCTTCCAGTCCATATTCTGCACAGATGTTCCTGTACACTATGCCCGCCACCTGGTTATGTCGTTGCATGTACGTTTTCCCTGCCAGCATCTTGCACCCTGCTGTTATGTGCTGGACTGTCTCAGGGGCCTCCTTGCACAACCTACACCTTGGGTCTTGTCTGGTGTGGTAGATCTGAGCCTCTATTGCTCTGGTGTTTAGGGCCGGTTCCTGTGCAGCCAGGATGAGAGCCGCTGTGCTGTCCTTGAGTCCATATATATATATATATATATATATATATATATATATATATATATATATATATGCTGGGTCCTCATATATACAGCAGATTTATTAGGACGCAGCCCTCTGCTGGGTCCTCATGAAAAACAGAGAGCAGCTTCCAGTTTTTTTTTCCCAAAAAAAATTGAAGGTGCTAGTATGGTACGCTCTAGAGTCCGAAAAATACGGTATATATGTAAAAAAAAAAAAAATTCCCTTCTCACCCTCTGCGGGTGGTCTCTTTTCATCCTCTGAACTCGGGTCCTCTACCAGAGGCCTGGGAGCTTGAGGGTTCTGCGCAGTATCTTGGCTGTGCCTAGTACTGCACATTTCTGGACTGAGATGTCTGATGTTGTTCCTGGGATCTGTTTTAGCCACTGCTCCAGTTTGGGGGTGACTGCCCCGAGGGCCCCGATGACCACAGGCACCACTGTGGTCTTCACCTTCCAGTTCTTTTCCAGTTCCTCCCTGAGGCCCTGGTATTTCTCCAGTTTCTCATGCTCCTTTTTCCTGATGTTGTAGTCACTTGGTATAGCTACATCCACCACAACGGCTTTCCTCTGTTCTTTATCCACCACCACAATGTCCGGTTGGTTCTCCATTACCATCTTGTCTGTCTGGATCTGGAAGTCCCACAGGATCTTAGCTCGGTCATTCTCCTCCACCTTTGGGGGTGTTTCCCACTTCGATCTCGGGGCTTCCAGTCCATATTCTGCACAGATGTTCCTGTACACTATGCCCGCCACCTGGTTATGTCGTTCCATGTACGCTTTCCCTGCCAGCATCTTGCACCCTGCTGTTATGTGCTGGACTGTCTCAGGGGCCTCCTTGCACAACCTACACCTTGGGTCTTGTCTGGTGTGGTAGATCTGAGCCTCTATTGCTCTGGTGCTTAGGGCCTGTTCCTGTGCAGCCAGGATGAGAGCCTCTGTGCTGTCCTTGAGTCCAGCTTTGTCCAGCCATTGGTAGGATTTCCTGATATCAGCCACTTCATTTATTTGTCGGTGGTACATCCCATGTAGGGGCTTGTTCTCACATGATGGAACCTCTAGCCCCTCATCCTGTGTTCCCCATTGCCTGAGACATTCCCTGAGCATATCGTCCGTTGAGGCTTTGTCCTTGATGTATTTATGAAACTTGGATGTTTCATCCTGGACAGTGGCTCTCACACTCGCTAGTCCTCTGCCTCCTTCCTTACGGCTCGTGTACAGTCTCAGGGTGCTAGATTTGGGGTGGAACCCTCCATGCATGGTTAGTAACTTCCGAGTCTTAACATCCGTGGCCTTTATCTCTTCTATTGGCCAGCTAATTATTCCGGCAGGGTATCTGATTACTGGTAAGGCATAGCTGTTTATTGCACGGATCTTGTTCTTGCCATTGAGCTGGCTTCTCAGGACTTGCCTTATTTGTTGGAGGTATTTGGCTGTGGCTCCTTTCCTTGTGACCTCATCGAGGTTACCATTTGTTTGCGGTATTCCCAGGTACTTGTAACTGTGCTCTATGATATTTGTATATACAGTATATATATATATATATATATATATATATATATATATATATATATATATATATACCGTATTTTTCGGATTCTAGAGCGTACCATACTAGCACCTTCAATTTTTTTTGGGAATATATATATATTGTTAAGAAAATATATTTAAAATATGCTAGTTGTAAAATGTAACCTGATTTAATGGAAAATGGTCTAATAATAGTTTTGGAATTAGAAACTTATTCTGGCTTATTGACCTTTACTTTTTGGTCTAGAGTAAATTGTCGTATAAGGTTTAAAATTAGTTTTTATGTCAGGATGTCACCAGTGGAAGTTCCAGCTGTTTCACAGCAATTTGTGAAAAAGCCATAAACCAACAGGAGATCGGAGACATCCTGCTTCTAACTTATTTAAAACAAAAGGAGAAGCCACGTTTTTGTTTCTGAAGGAACTCTAGGGATTTTCTGAATTTGAAAAGGGTCAGAGACAGCTTTTGGTTGGTCGAGAGGTGTTGCATCCTATTTGAATAGAACACACCTATTAGTATAAAACATCTTGCACAAAGAAAATGAGCCAGAAATAGCCAATTTTTAGCTCCTTTTGGGCTGACTATTTCTCCGAAGACGTCTTCGTTTTTTTCCTCTATCTGTCTTATTCTATCAGGTGACTAATGTGTGACTGTGTTTATTTAAATTTTCTGTCTTGTGTTATACTGTCCACTGATTGGATTAAACTCTGAGCTTCTGTGATGTCAACACGTAGCGTGGGCCTCTGTTTTGTGCAACACGGCTGCGGCTCCGGCTTTGGATACAAGAAAGAGCCTGGGACCAGGAGGAAAGCCCGAGCCTAGTTGTTTTTTAATAGTTAAGGTTTTTCCTCAACAATATAATATATATATATATATATATATATATATATACAGTATATATATTAGAGGTGTGCCGATCGGTCACCGATCACAATCAGGGCCGATTTCCGTGAAAAAGTGCATGATCGGTGATCGGCGATCATTGGCTCTGTTGCCGATACCGATCACCTGCATCTCATTTCTCAGCCTGCCTGTGCAGCTGGTCTCCTTTTTCATTCACTCTACGCAAATGCGCAGCAACAAATCCTAAGCGATGTGGAACTACAGTATAACCGCACTGAGTGAATGGGGAAGTTTGCGTGTTGCGGCGGAGAATTGAAGCACGTGGGGTGAAGCAGATCAAAATGCATCAACACAACGAAGCTAATACGACTTAAAAACAATGCCGTACTTGACGGAGTTTGGCTACATCGAGGCTCACTGCAGTAAATAAGACATATTGAGGATCAGACAGCAGGTAAAGCAGCACAGCTGCAAACACTCACCCGGATTAGCATGACGGTCAGAAAGCTAAACAAATAACCTGTAAAATGATTTAAGTCTTGGAGCTGCAATGTAAGACGCTGGTTCTGCTCTCGCTGTTGAACCGCTGCTCTGCTACAGGTAGTAATATTTGACAGACGGAGTCGCTTCTGCTCCACCTCCACAGGTTCGGTGTCTCACACCGAACCTGTTTAAAGCTGCTGCATCTAACTAAAGAAATACATTTTACATACGTATTAAAACTTTCGCTGTCCTAACATGAGACAGATAATCTCTGAAAAAATAATTGATCTCCTCCCTGTTCTCCATAATTACTCCACTCAGTCAGAAACAGCTAATCAGAACTAGCAGTAATCAGCTAGCCACCATGCTAACAGGAAGTTTAGGATTGTTTATTGTAATGGATCCTATTTTTGCCTTTGTTAAGTTTTATACTTGAACCTTTTGGCAATGTTGAGAGGTTTTATTTTGGCTCTTTGCATTGTTTAGCCTCTTCAGAGCCTTCATGTGTTTTCAGTCTGTTAAAGATAGTATTATTGAGAGTACAATTTGAACAATGCCTGTTTTGTTTAGTTTTCTTCTTGGAAAAAGTTATTAAGAACAAGTTTTTGTCTAAATTAAGGTGAATTCATGGTTCCTTTTTCCACATAATGTAACGGTAGTGTTTATGATAAAAAATAAATAAATAATTATGTGATCGGTATCGGTGATGGGTATCGCCGATAGTCCCTCAGGGGTGATCGGTATCGGTAGAAAAAAACCTGATCGGCACATCCCTTACATATATATATATATTATATATACAGTATATGTGTGTATGTATGTATATATATATATATATATATGTTTCTGTGTGTGTGTGTGTGTTTGCGTGTGTGTACTTTATTGCCACAGGTATTTGCTCACCCATCCAAATTATCGGAATCAGGTGTTCCAATCACTTCCATGGCCATAATGAATGAAGCATCTCGGCATGCAGTCTGTTTTTACAAACATTTGTGAAAAAATGGGTCGCTCTCAGGAGCTAGTGAATTTCAGCGTGAAACTGTGATAGGATTTAGTCGAAGGTAAACACCTGTGTAATCCAGTCGAGAAATTTCCTTGCTTCTAAATATTCCACAGTCAACTGTCAGCTGCGTGGGAATGACAGCAACTCAGCCACCAAGTGTGTTGTGGCCATTTATGCAAATTTTGTGAATTGTGATTTCTACTAATTTAGTTTTCTATTTTGGGAAGTTAGAATTTATGTAAGTTAGTTTAGATCCAAAATCTGTAATTAATTTGTATATTTGAATTTATTAGATTATTTTGATAATTGGTTAGACCCTCCTATTAATTATTAATTAGCAATTAAAAACACGCCTGCGTGGCGGAGGGATTGTTTGGGAAATGTTTAGTGTGTTGACGGTAGGTTTTTGTAAATCATTTTTTGATCACTTTTTCGTACTTGAAACGTCAAATAAAGTTTACTTTCGTTTTTGGCTAAGTTGTAGGACATTTTTAGTACTTATTTTGTCGCTATTTTTTACAAGAAATAAAGAATATATTTTCTCAAAACAAATCAAGTGCGTTCAAATCAAACCATCCGTTACCACCCACAGCCTTTGTTGGAATTTTGTTTTTTGGAAGATAGAAGTCCACAACAAAGTGATAAACCATGTAAACTTGCGCAAGGTCAGAATGGATTGTTTTTCAGGAGCTGAGCTTGGCCCCTTAGTTCCAGTCAAAGGATCTCTGAGTGCTTCAGCATACCAAGACATTTTGGACAATTCCATGCTCCCAACTTTGTGTGAACAGTTTGGAGCTGGCCCTAACCTCTTTCAACATGATTTGTGTTCTGGTGTACAGTCAAGGTTCATAAAGACATGCCTAGCAGAGTCTGGTGTGAATGAACTTGACTGGCCTGACCTCAACCTGATAGAACACCTTTGGGATGAATTAGCGTGGCGACTGAAAGCCAGGCCTTCTTATCTAACATCAGTATGTGACCTCACAAATGAGCATCTGGAAGAATGGTCAAAAGTCCCCATAAACACACTCTTCCTCCCAGTTTTCTCAAAAAGATAAAATCACATCTAATATCATTTGTCTTAGAATCACCTGATCTACTGAGCTGAATGTATCAGTACACCCTGTTGGGTCGATATTTTGTTCAGATAAATGTCATTTTTTGCTGAAGAAAAGAAAGCATTGCATCATGTGGCTCCCTAGAGCTTTTTCACTTCTGTTGAGAGCTCTGTAGAGCACATGACCAGAAAAACCTTGATGTAGGTCAGACCCGTCTGCTTTATGCACCAAGAGGGACCTTCAGTGAGAAAGTCTTTTCTTGTCAGTCTCTCCTCTATCTAGCAGCACCTTTTCAGGCTAAGGTGACATCAACTTTGCCTAATTGTTTTGAAGAAAGCTGTAATGCAAGCTCCCTTGCTTCATAGAGGTCACAGGACACAAGGTTAAAAACCAGGTAAATATCATTGATTTATGCAACAAGGTACATTTATCAGTTACACATTATCATATCTCAATTACAAAACATTAAGTTGTGTTCATATACAGAGATAATTGTTCTCTGTAAACCCTACCTTGTATCAGTGATAAAAGGTAGGGTGGGGCTTAGAATAGATGAACCACAGAAGATCTATGGTCCATGATTTTCTAGATGGGTTTATATGTGCTGAACATGCATCTGAGGGCTTTCTCCCATTGTTTTCTGGACAATGTGGTTTGTGTTTCTAAACTGAGGTAGACAGGAGAATAAAGTATGCTGTCTACCCTTCAATCTGAAAGCTATATCTCTGACTGTATTTTCAGAAAAAGGCAGAGTTTTGACAAAAATAAACACTAATATCTTCTCTACAAAAGCTTACATACACAAAATATTAGTTGTGTTAACATGTAAATGAAAATGTTAACCTACGGCTTTCTATGCACATTAAAGCATTAGAAAAACATAAGGGCAATATGTGACAGCTAATTAAATATAAATATTTTAAATCTTTATACTTTATAACGTATAAACTATGCTTTATACTTATATTTTCTTACATTCTCTCAGACTATTCGGCAGCTGAAATAATCAATTGTACTGTAAAAAATGCATTTAAAATTAACAATTTTAAATAGAAATAGGATATTTTTTTCTAAAAAAAGATTTTACCTATAGACCTATAGTGGGCAGAGTAGCTAAAAATTGTACTTAAGTAAAAGTAGCCTTAAGTTTAACTCAAGTAAAAATAAAAATTAGGCATCCAAGAAATTACTCAAGGAACATGTCTGGTTAATTTTTGATTAGAAAATGTTTGCTTTCCATTCAGTGGGTAGAGATTCCAGAACTGTTACTCAAGTAAGAGTTGCAATATTTCATAATAAAATTACTCCAGTAAAAGTAAACAGTAGCGTGTAAAATAGTACATTTTTCAAAAAAGTACTCAATTAATTACAATTGAGTAAATGTAACTAGGTACTCCCCACCTCTGCTTATAGACATTTCTATTAGTGTGTGCTCATGTTTCACATATAAATGATGTCACCTGTAATATTTTCTGAATTAAAAAATGGTATTAACTGAATGTACAGAGATGGTTTATAAAGGTTAGAATAGCAGTAAACATTTGCATTAAGTCAACTTGTGAAAATCGGTAAACAAAAATAGTTGGTAAGGAGGTTTTTTTAACAACCAGATTTAACCAAAACAAGGGATTGATTTAAGGAGAGGATTCAAAAGCAAGTTATGGTCTGGATCTAATTTACTGTTGTAAAACAGTCTGCTTAAAGAGCGACAAGTGCTGCAGGCAGCAGCAACGTCCTATAACTTAGAGACTGCTGCTACTTAATATATAATGCAATATGCTACACTGTGACATTTGTCATTTGAAGCAAGACACACATTATGGCTCAGGGCAGTGCATCTGTCCTAAAGGCTGCTTGGAGATGGACTAAAAGCTTCTCCAGCTGAGCCGAACCAATCAGATGCTGAACCCTGTATCACCCTCACTCCTCCTCTTGAGCACTTATGTATCCCACATAGCTTTTTTCTTCCTTCGCTCTCTCTGTTTTTCACTAACACACACACACATGCACCCCTATCTCCAAATAAACACACACACGCGCACACACACGCACACTCCTCCACGCACACACAAACACACACACACGCATACATACATACACATGCAGCAAACTGTTCCCTGCTGTTTTATCCCTCTATACAAGAGTTAGCCATTTTCTTTCTTGCAGCACAGTGACCGGTATAGAGAGCAACAGTATTGCCTGCCTGGATGAACCCGTAGTTTCCTACTGGTCTCTGTAGCATGTCCTCTCAACAGGCAGTCTCAGCCTGGTGGGAGTCTAAATGAACCATATTGACATGCTACTGGGGGCAGTCTAGTTGCTTTGACAAATTCTCCCTGGCATTTATCAATCAACTTGTCCTCAGTGGAGTAAAGGACCTCTAAAGGAAGCTTACCCTCCCAGAGCGAGGCAGAGCATTTACAGCAGCTAAAGATGAGATTCAATTTGTGGCGGTATCCCTGCCACTGGTCTTTGTAACAATTTATGCGCACGTGCCACAAATTAAAATGAGGAGGAGGTAGGGAATTGTCAGCCTTCAAATGGCTGACATAAGTTACAAGCAAAATTTTAATTAGCCAGGAGGAGTGGGGTGATAATTCAGAGGGGCCCTGTTCTGTCAGGGGGCTTGTCGACATTATGTTTCTCTTTTCAGTAGGCATCTGGAGACTGCAGTGGGCCCCCCAAAAAGGGTCTGTGGAGGAAAAAAAACTTGAAGCTCACAATGCCAAATAGAAACCTCCTCTAAATTAATACCCTCTGTTAAAGTGATATTCATCCTGAAGTTGTTTGTCTACACCTACTGACTTCACTACATGTTTCTACCAAGTTTAACTACACTGTCAGGGAATTTTCTTGAAGGCACAGTAAAAAACTGTCACACAGATTTCTGTGTCCATGTGTTTCTTTCATTTAATTTATTAAAATTTAAGCTCCTTTTATTGCATAAATGTTATCATAGCTGAAACATACAATGGCTGATGAGTGTTTTATGAGCCATTGTTAACTTAGTCCTACAGTGCATTGAGCTTCAACACTGAAAGAGCCCACATTTCTGTCATGAAGTGAAGGTTTGGAGGTGAGGAGAGACGCTGAGACCCAGGTTGTGGTGATGATTTTATTGATGAAGGTGCTCTACAGTCCAAACAGGCAGCACGGCAGAAGTAGCACTCACTAACCGGTAGCAACTGATAATATGATGACAATGCGAGTTGACGCCGACACAGGACTTCCCAGTTCTACTGTGCCAGCCAGGACAAACAACAAAGAGCTAAGCCGGCCAGGACTTAACAGTCCTACTGGCTGGCTACACAGACACGTTTGACATATGTACAACAACGACAAGGACCCAACGAGGAACACTGACAACAGGTGGAACTAAATACACACAGGGTAATCACGGGAATGAGACACACCTGGGAAATGGGGAAGACGCAGAGACAGGACTCACAGGGAACAGGACTACACAGAGAAAACTCAAAAATAAACACACACAAACACGGATCACGATAATTTATCTGTTTTTACTTTGTAAGACCTAAATTTGTAAATGCAAGTCTTTGTCTCCACAGCTATGATGCTTTTTTCAGTTTGGTTTGGATAACTAAAGCAGTGAGTGCAAACAATAAGTCTGTTCTTTCTCACTGAGTCCATCTGGAAATGAAGATATGGGCAACACTTGTATTTTTGCCAAAGTTTGAACTAGTGAGCATTTTCAGTTTCTACCCCAGATATGAAATTTTTGAAGGTATAAAATCCCAACATAGATTTAACAAAGTAGCTGAGATGTCTACATGTGTGAGGATGTGATAATATGTTCTCTTTTGTTCTCTGCAGTGTCCTCTGATTTTAAAGTGTTTCGTGGCAGCTCCTCTGAAACGCAGCCCATCCCAGTCATGAAGCATTTCAGAAGCTTTTGTCGCTAAGGCAGAAAGTAATCAGGATCATTAATATTTTAGCGTCTGCCACGCCTTTTGGACTGTTATCCAATCTCTAGTCCTGTTGCACATTGCACTTCATACTGTCATGATTTATTTACTGATAAAATTGGTAAAAGGATGAACACCCTGCTTGGGAGGCAGGACACAGAAAGGAGTGTTCCTGTCTCAAGGCTGGCAAGTGGTCTATAAAGGCATATTAGAATTTGGACCCCCACCCGTCATCATCACCTCCATCTTGGTTTGAAGTGATGTGTATGTGAAATTTTCAATGTAACACATTTGGACATTTTTTGCTTTTCAGAATTAGTGGAAAAAGTGGAAAATAGTAAAGTGGAAGACCCAGAAAAAAACTCCCCTGGTTTAATTTAAATTTCTTTAGCCCTTTAAGGCTTGTTATACAGGTCTCCAATAGTTTTAATCGGAAGATTAAAGACTTACTGTGTCCTTCTGTGTGATGTGTTTAGCAAAAAAAAAAGGTCATACATATAAAATGTGTGTTAAGTTGTGATTTAAATGCAATTATTGACAACTGCATTAATAACGGAAAGTTATTTTAGAGTTGTGGGGCACACTTTCCCTGACAGACCAATCTAGAACGAGGAACATCCAGGAGGAGCTCCTCGTTTTGAACAATTCTTAACAAGAGACATGAACACAGACATGGTATTTTCCTTGCTTCGATTAACAATCGTGTATGTTTTCATGCAAATTCATCTGACCTGATCTTATGTTAGTTTGTATAGAATTTATATTTGTTATATTATCAGAATTTAGGAGAAACATCAGCAAAACTAAAGCTAGATGGATGTTAGAAAATAATTTAGCACATTTTAAAACAATTCAAGAGTTTTTGTTTCTTTTGTATAAGTCCTCCTTCATTACCTTTTGTAATTGCAACAAAGCCGTCTGTGTCTATGTAATCATGAAACGCACATATTAACAGAGTGCAAATCTGCATGTGGATTCTGTAAGGGTAAGGCTGCAGCTTGCCCTCCCTGCTGCTCCTCAACAACTTAATCATGTCTTCTAGGCCCCGCCCCTTTGAGTTGGCCCCCAGAAAGTGATGGACATCCTTTCACTGGCTGTCTGACCTCTCGTAATCCTGTTTTACAGACCAGCTCCCTGCTGAAGCAAACACAATGGCAGGAGCTCAGCCTCCTCACAGTCGATATTCCGACAGACTTGATCGAGTAAATTAGTATCCTTTGGCAAGGGCATGCCCGAAGACCTTTTCAGTACCCCAGTAGAATCAATAAAGAGCAGTAAATAGTATGTTTCTTTTTTGTCCCTTTGATTCTCTCCTTTTCTGGATAGAGATCAAAGGTTAAAATGGCTCACGGTCAGTGTGTAATCAAGATTTCATCCTCGCTTGTAAAAATGTGTCACTGAGGCCCTTTAGAAAACACAACATGGAAAACATAAAAAAACTGCCTGCCTGAAATTTATTCTGTTATCCTAATGGATAATTGCTGATATAATGGTCAAGACATATATCACGTACTTTATCACAATCACAAAAATGTAAAAATCTGCTTGGAAAATATACTGATCCACAGAGTTGAAATGCTGCTCTCTACAGACAGAAGGACATACTATTATTATAAGTATAAAGAAAAAAAAAAGTGAAAAATGATCATCAGTATAAAAAAAATGTAGTCAAAATGTTTGGGGTTTTTTATTGCATCACACTGCTGATAGATATGGATGCAATGTATTTTTCTTCAGAAAATGTGGAGGTGAATTTGTTTTCTTAACTTCATCTCTGTTTTTTGATTTTCACTTAAAACTCTATAAAAGCATTTATTTTTAAGAAATTTCACAAAAAATACATTGGTTCAAGAAAATCTTTTTGAGTGCATTATTGATTGTATTCATTTGTTCTAAATGTACAGCTTTCTGTGACTCAAGGCACACTTTCCTAATATGTATGACAAATGTATGCTGAATACTGGACTAACTGAAAAAATCCTGGCTAGAGACCATCTTACACTTGGTCAATCCCCATCGAAATGGAATGAAAGATATGAATGTGCTTAAAGCGGCTGTATACCTGTTTATAGTGCCACACCAATAATCTACAGTGTTCAGAAAAGAACAAAACCCAAATTCTTTTACACTTTCATAGTCATTGGTTTCACATTGATCAAATAATGGTGGAAGAGATTAGACCAGATTATCTAAACCAGACAAATAACAGAGGGTGCACTATCTGTCTAAAAGACATAAGACTAAACAGCATTCAATTTTTCTTATTATATTATCACAGTAATAATAATGATAATATAATAAGAAAAATATTAACTGTTATTACTGATAACTGTTATTACTAATAACTATTATTATTATTATTATTATTATTATTATATTATTATTATTATTTTATTATTATTATTATCCATCCATCCATCCATCCATCCATCCATCTTCTTTACAACCTTGTCCCTTAGTGGGGTCGGGAGGGTTGCTGGTGTCTATCTCCAGCTAACGTTCCAGGTGAGAGGCGGGGTCACCCTGGACAGGTCGCCAGTCTGTCGCAGGGCACCACAGAGACACACAAGACAAACAACCATGCACACACACTCATATAGGGGGAATTTGGAGAGGCCAATTAACCTGACAGTCATGTTTTTGGACTGTGGGAGGAAACCGGAGTACCCGGAGAAAACCCATGCATGCACAAGGAGAACATGCAAACTCCATGCAGAAAGACTGGGGCTGGGAGTCGAACCCAGAACCTCCTTGCTGCAAGGCAACAGCTCTTATTATTATTATTATTGTTGGTTGTTGTTATCTCTACCTGAAAAGATGTACATCTCTGGTTGCACTACTTTTAAAACATAAAAAAATCATTTTCAGTGCACAGAGGGGGGATTTACAGTAATCCCTGACTATCATCTCAATGGTTCAATTTACTATGTTTACTATATTTACTATATCTAATAATTAACTGTGCGCTATTGTGTCATGTATGTTTATTCATTGACATAACATTTTTTCCAGTGTTTGAACTTACCTTCCTTACCATAGGTATTTAAAACCTTAGGAGCATGACCATTGAGTTGTAATATGACATTTTTAGTAAAATATGTGCAATTTGTAAATGAAAACCGCAGTCAATTTTTACGGCTATCACAGAAATGTGTCTGATTTCTTTATTGCACTGAACCAGCATAAAAATACCAGCTGGAATTTCCAGGTAACGTTTTTATTTGACTGCTTTTCCATGAAGCATTCCTATCAAAAAAACTAAACCATCATCAAAATATAGGTGAATTTTTATATTTTATTAGTAATAATAATAAAAAATGTTATCTATAATGCCCTTTTTATACCTAGTACACTCCTCTGATATGTTGATGCCTATTTTTTTCTTAACACATGTAACAAGTCTGTTTAAATGTCTGTCTGTCTGTCAATCATGCCATCAAGTCTCCTGATAATATCAGAAAAATATTTGCATACATATATTTTGGGCTTCCTGACACATTTATAAGGCTGAGTTACTCTACTATTACTATGTATTCCTTTGTCCCCTGACAAATGCCTTACAGTTGTCAATATTCAATAACCAGCAGCAGGGCACTGCAGAGACCTGCAGAGCAGATGTTCGGGCACAAGAGGCCACTGAGACAGCCTGCCATCTCCTAAGCATCATCTTCAAATATTCAGATAGACAGCTGCTTCAGTGAAAAAGTCGACCTGCATGTAGGCTTCTAGGCTTTTTCCTCTCTATTTTTAATCAATGTCCCTGCAGAGTTTTTGCTTAATGTAAAACTGATCCTAATCCAAAGGAAATACAGTAGATATATTTGCATTTCAAAATACCAAGTTCACTTGAATATTTGCTAATTAAAAATGATTTTAACAAAAATTTGAATGAGTGTGACAATAATAATTGGAGGGGGCTGCCACCTTATCATGGTGGAAGGGTTTGAGTGTCCCAATGATCCTAGGTGCTATGCTGTCTGGGGCTTTATGCCCCTGGTAGGGTCACCCAAGGAATACAGGTCCTAGGAACCAGACAAAGCGCAGCCTGAAGACCCCTTATGATGCACAACAACTTTGGATCTGGCGTTCCCTCACCCGGATGCGGGTCACCGGGACCTCACTCTGGAGCCAGGCATGGAGGTGGGGTACGATGCCAAGTGCCTGGTGGCCAGATTTTTACCCACGGAACCTGGCCGAGATGTAGGTCCCCCTTCCAATGGGCTCACCACCTGTCGGAGAGGCCAAAGGGGTCAGGTGCAGTGTGTAACGGGCAACAGCCGAGGGAGGGGACCCTGACGGTCTGATCCTCAGCTGTAGAAGCTGGCTCTTGGGACGTGGAGCGTCACCTCACTGATGGGGAAGGAACCTGAGCTAGTGTGTGAGGCTGAGAAGTTTCGGCTAGAAATAGTTGGCCTCACCTCGACGCATAGCTGGTTCCTTGAGCCTCTCAAGGAACCAGTCTCCTTGAGAGGGGCTGGATGTACTTCCACTCTGGCGTTGTGAGAAGCGCCAAGAGTGGGCATACTTGTTGCCCCCCATCTTGGCGCCTGTACGTTGGGGTTTACCCAGGTGAACGAGAGGGTAGCCTCCCTCCGCCTACGGGTGGGGGGACGGGTTCTGTGCTTACAACACAACAGTTCAGATTACCCACCCTTCTTGGAGTCCTTAGAGGGGGTACTGGAGAGTGTCCCTCCTGGAGTCTCCCTTGTTCTACTGGGGGACTTCAACGTTCACGTGGGCGATGACAGTGAGACCTGGAGGGGTGTGGTTGGGAGGAACGGCCCTGTCGATCTGAACATGAGTGGTGTTCTGTTGTTGAACTTCTGTGCTCGTCACGGATTGTCCATCACGAACACGATGTTCAGGCATTAGGGTGTCCATATGTGCACTTGGCACCAGGACACCTTAGGCCGTAGTGTGATGATCGTCTTTGTCGGTCATGAGGCCGTATGTCTTGGATACTCAGGTGAAGAGAAGAGCGGAGCTGTCCACTGACCACTACCTGGTGGTGAGTTGGCTCCGGTGGTGGGGGAGGAAGCCGGTCAGACCTGGCAGGCCCAAACGTCTAGTGAGGTTCTGCTGGGGACATCTGGTGGAGTCCCCTGTGAGATGGATGTTTAACTCCCATCTCCGGCAGAACTTCGAACACGTTCCGGGGGAGGTGGTGGACATTGAGTCTGAGTGGACCATGTTCCGTGCCTCCATTGCCAAAGCGGCTTATCGGAGCTGCAGCTGCAAGGTTGTTGGTGCCTGTCGATGCGGCAACCCTCGAACCCGTTTGTGGACACCTTTGGTGAGGGATGCTGTCAAGCTGAAGAAGGAGTACTATCTGGCCTTTTTGGCCTGTGGGACTCCAGAAGCAGCTGATGAGTACCGGCGGGTGAAGCGGCATTCGGCTCAGGTGGTCGCTGAGGCAAAAACTCGAGCATGGGAGGAATTTGGAGAGGCCATGGAGAAAGACTTCCGTACGGCTTCGAGGCGATTCTGGTACACCATCCAGCATCTCACGAGGCGGAAGCAATGCAGCACCAACACTGTTTATAGTGGGAACGGTGCCCTGCTGACCTCAAATCAGGACGTTGTGGGCCAGTGGGCGGAATACTTCAAACACCTCCTCAATCCCACCAACATGTCTTCTGTTGAGGAAGCTGAGCCTGTGACTCTGGGTTGGGCTCTCCAATCTCTGGGGACAAGGTCGCCGAGGTGGTCAAAAAGCTCGTTGGTGGCAGGGCCCCGGGGGTGGATGAGATCCGCCCAGAGTTCCTTAATTCTCTGGATGTTGTAGGGTTGTGTTGGCTCATGCGACAATATCGCAGGGACATCGGGGGCAGTTCCCCTGGATTGCCAGACTGGGGTGGTGGTCCCCCTGTTTAAAAAGGGGGACCGGAGGGTGTGCTCCAATTAAAAGGGGGTCACACTCTTAAGCCTCCCTGGTAAGGTCTATTCAGGGGTCGTGGAGAGGAGGGTTTGTCGGATAGTCAAACCTCGGATTCAGGAAGAGAAGTGTGGTTTTCGTCCTGGTCATGGAACATTGGACCAGCTCTAAACCCACAGCAGGGTCCTGGGGGGTCCATGGAAGTTCGCCCAACCAGTCTACATGTGTTTTGTGGACTTGGAGAAGGTGTTCGACACTGACCCTTGGGGTACCCTGTGGGGGTTCTCCAGGAATATGGGGTACCGGGCCTTTTGATACAGGCTCTCAGGTCACTGTATGGCCGGTGTCAGAGTCTAGTCCGCATTTCCGGCAGTAAGTCGGGCTCGATTCCGGTGAGAGTCGGACTCCGCCAAGGCTGCCCTATGTAACCGATTCTGTTCATTACTTTCACGGACAGAATTTCTAGGCGCAGCCGAGGTGTTGAGGGGATCCGTTTTGGTGGCCTTAGGATCACATCTCTGCTTTTGCGGATGATGTGGTCCTTTTAGCTTTATCAGATCGTGATCTGCAGCTCTTGCTGGAGCGGTTCGCGGCCGAGTGTGAAGCGGCCGGGATGAGGCTCAGTGCCTCCAAATCCGAGGCCATGGTCTTGAGCCGGAAAAGGGTTGAGTGCCTTCTCCAGGTCAGGGGGGTCGTCCTGCCTCAAGTGGAGGAGTTTAAGTATCTGGGGATCTTGTTCATGAATGAGGGAAGAAGGGAGTGGGAGATCGACAGGTGGATTGGCGCAGTGTCTGCCGTGAAGCATGCGCTGTACCAGTCCATCGTGGTGAAGAGAGAGCTGAGTCAAAAAGCGAAGCTCTCGATTTACTGGTCGATCTACGTTCCCACCCTCATCTATGGTCAGAGGAACCAGTTGAGGTGGCTCGAGCATCTGGTAAGGAGCCTCCTGGACGCCTCCCTGGTGAGGTGTTACGGGCACGTCCCACCGGGAGGAGGCCTCAAGGAAGACCCAGGACACACTGGAGGGACTATGTCTCTCAGCTGGCCTGGAATCGCCTCGGTGTTCCCCCGGAGGAGCTGGAAGAAGTGGCTGGGGAGAGGGAAGTCTGGGCCTCCTTTCTGAAGCTGCTGGCCCCGCAACCCGACCCCGGATAAGCGGAAGAAAATGGATGGATGAATATGAGTTTATGTAATGGGTGTAAATTTTGTCATTGTCAGTATTGTCAGCATGTGTTGTTTATTTATTCAAGATTTTTTTTTCCATTTCTGAAATGACAAAAAATACACATCTATTTACATTTTCTTGTCATGCACATAATTAAAATTCCTTTACATTACTGAAACCAGATGTTTGCATACACTTTATGAGAAAGACACATTTTTTTCTCACTGGCTGACATTAAACTCAGATTACCAAAATTATTTCTGTCTGCTTCAGATTTCTGAAGATTAAATAGTCTAATGTAAAAAATTTGAATGATGGTACTGTTCAGGAAGAAGACAGCTTCTCTGTTCCAGAGATGAATGTTTGACAACTGATTCACTGACACGGTCTCAAACAACAGAAGACCTACTTAGATTGTCATTAACACATGCCACTCAGAGATGAAAAAGTAATTTCTCCAGAAGCAACATAAAAAGACAGATAACAGGTTGCAAATCTACTCAGGGTCAAAGACAACATTGTCTAAATGGTTTGAGGGCTGACGAACCAGTTAAAGTTTTTCAGTAATGACTAACATTACATTTGCAAGAAGAAAGAAAGGAAAACTTATACTGCAACATAAAGAGGTGGAAGTGTCATGTTGTGTGGATGTTTTACTACAAGAAAGTCTGGTGATCTTTACAAAATAATTTCAATAGTAATAATATTATGTAGAAATACTAATCCACCAGATCAAGATATAAACCAGGGAGTAAAAGCTTGGGCACAAATGGGTCTTCCAAATGGACAATGACCCTAATAATTCTGCCAAGTAAGTGGCTTCAGTTCAGCAGAATTGGTGTTTTGGAGCGGCATAGCACTCAGTTTCATAGAATATTTCTGAGCATAACTGAAAAGGTGTGTGAGCAATGTGAAACATAACCCTGACTTAAATGTCTTGATTTACATTTCAAGCAAAAATGTCATATCACAAAGGGTCAAGGCCACACAAACTTCTTTGTCATCACAGCAATGACACACTTTATATATTTGCTAACCAGTCTTTTGTGTGCTTTCACTTGTAGGTTGAAGAGTAAATTGATAAGCTCAAAGTCTTTTATGTCCGGAGGCCTCATAGATTTTCTGTGAGTGCTAAGTGAAGACAGAAAAGAGTTTACAGCACTTCTTTTTATAAGAAACAAATTCTAAAATAAAGAATAACGTCCGTTGAGCACTGCTTGGTGGAATCAACTTCTAAAAATGTATAACAGTTGGCTGTTTCATAATCTACTGTTCTGATGTAAAGCCCCAATCAGCTGTCCAAAGTTACAGATTGAAATATCTCTGGAACAAATAGCATTTGACTACACTAAAATTAATCAAAAATGTCAACTTAGTTTAAAACCCAGCTTCTGAAATCTATATATAAGAAGTTGTGAACAGACTCTCTCCCCCAACATGAAAGGTAGAATAATTTCCCACACTTGTCCATAAGCAGCATTGACACAAATAAAATAGAAAAGAAAAGAATGAGTCGGGACCCCTAAGGAGGTCTCCAAGAGCTATTCTCTGAACTTGTCTTGTCCCTTAAGAGGGTCAAAACTGGTGAAAAGACACTCTCCTTTGAGGTCAGCCAGGCATACTCACAGAACACAGAAGAGCTCTTCATGAAGTGCAGAAGGAACTCTGAAGAGATCCTGGATTTGTTATCAAATGCTGAATAAAAGTAATTGAAACAAGAATATGCTCAGTGTTGTCCTCAAATTCCAGATGTCATTTGTGTGCATGTGCGTGTGTGTGTGCGTGCGTTCGTGCATGTGTGTGTGTGGGGAGAGAACGAGAGATCTAGAAAGATGAATTATTGGAAAATTTTGGAGGAAAACAATCTTGAATCTTGACAAAAAAAACAACTTCAACACAAATTTGATATTGCTAAGCTTCCACTTCAAGTTGCATGGGTTTTTGAGCCATTTCAAATATTGGAGTGGGAATTTACAAAACAGGGTGGTGACCTTGGGTCCATTTTATGCGGGCAGCATGCGGTGCCAGTGAAAGGCTGCACGCAGCAGGACTGCAGGCACCTGGCCGGACGGCTCGGGCGTGCGACAATGCTGTCTGGGGGGTAATTACCACAAGGTATTCTTTAAAAAGACCAGATGGGGAAGAGGTCCCACCCCACACCATTATTTACAACAGAGTCCTATTCAATTACATACTTCATCCACACACTGGTTAGCTCTTTCAGTCTGCTGTTGTTGTACTTGTTCCTTTATGCTAATTTAATGTCACCCCACACCCCCCTCACAAATAGAGGGAGAAAGAGAAAAATAGATAGAAAGATGTAGGTGCCTCAAGGGTTTCAAAAAAAGCATGATTTATTTCCAAATTGTTTCCGCTACAGTAAGTACAGTAACACTTGCACCTCCCTTTCTCTCCAGTCTCTCAGTGCTGCCCTGAAGTGCTACTCAGCTCTTTGAAGGGACTCGCTTTGGGAAAGCTGAGCGACAGGAGGAAAATGGAGGGGGAAGGGTGAGAGACCCAGGCAGAGACAGTGAGAGAGGGGTCTTTATACACAAGGTCAAGTCAGGGTTCATGGTTCACAGTGGCACCAGCTGAAGTTGGGGAGGGGCACCTGTTATTTTGTGAGTCTGTATCTGTTTCGTTTCCAGCTGAACTCCTCCCCAGTTCTTTCACAATGCTACCCTGAGCTAGTTAACCAGGAACCTCTATTCTGTCCTCCCAGGAGTACACAGATCCTGGTCGGCTCTCAGAGTCATCTCCTCTTCTGCTCATTTCATGCTAAAGTCAGACTCTGAACTTCATGACATGTTCTCCGGAAAATCTATAAAGATGAGCGCAAGTTGAGTGAAATTTGTGCAATTTGAAAAAAGAACAAGACGCATTTATGCATTTGACAATTATTCTAAAAACTCAACTTTGTCTTGAATCAAATAATGTACATTTTTGTAGATGCTTCTTGTTAAATGAAGTGTCAAGACTCAGTTTTTGAGAAGAGAGAGACTCGATACTTTTTGCTATTGGCGCACAAGTAAGCCGAGAGCATCCGGTTGCAGGATTTTCAAAATAAAAGATGCTCCAGACTCAAATAATACGTAATACGGAAATATTTAATTATTTCTTGCGCCACGGACCGGTACCAATTGGTCCACGGACCGGTACCGGTCCACGGACCAGGGGTTGGGGACCACTGCTTTAGTATATTTCAAACATACTTAAATTTGTGAAAGTACACTTTAAGAATACTAAGTATTAAGTGTAAATATATCTGATATATATTACAAGTATTCTTGTACCAATTTCGAAATTAGAACTTTAAACACACTTTAACATACTTGTACCAAAATACATTTTTAATATATTAAATAAAAGTAATATTTAAGTGAACAAAATATATATTTGCTGAAGTGTAAATATACTTTCTCAAGTATATTTTAAATATATTTTGTGATATGCACTGTCAACTCCGTCAGATGGACTTTTTGTTGTTTTTGTTTTAAATGATATTTATCTTGTTTCTTGAGAAGCATTTGTCATATTTGCATACATAAGGTTGAGAAATAACAAAAATAAATTATGGGAAAATTTAAACCCATTTTGTCCCTATTCTCAAGAATCACTGTTTTACTATATTGCCTTCAAAGTAGAAAGGGCCTTGACAATAGACAGCGGTAAGTGCGGCGGTGCGTACCGGAGGTTCTCAAACAAAATCTGAGATTTTTAAAACAGCAGATGGGACAGTGGTCATAGAGGATGAGCTTTTAAACTTTATTGTCATCAAAATGAGGACTCTGTCACAAGATGAGATTGTTTTGCTGGTCTCAAGCAACTTCTTGTCTGAATGGATTAAAACTCTTCAAGATTTGTTGTTTGAATTTTGCACAACTTCAGTGTGCTGCATCAGGCATAAAGGCCCTCAAAAGGATACTAATAACATTAAAGACTGCCTGAAGGTACTCAATAAATGTGGAGAGAACATTCCCAGGTTTGTCTCACATTACCTGGATGAGCTACCACCTGTAGGATTTGGCAGCACGGATGCATCAGCCCTTCTTAGCCAAATGGAGCGGCTGAGCAGGGACGTATTGAATCTGAAAGAAGCTATGGAGACCCAAGCAAGCGTGAATGGAAACCTTGCAGCACATACAGCAGCTATGAATCACCGGTTGGCTGCTGTTGAAGTCTTGGCAGCTTATCCGAGCGGACGGCTGAAATGGGGGCCCCAGCAGCGGTGCTAGCACCGGAGCTATCGGGAAAGAGTGAGGACGCGCTGTCCCAGTCCCAAGAATGGAGCACCGTTGTGAGGAGGGCGGCTCGAAAGCAGGAGCGACCTCCAGACGCAGTGATTCAGAGGAGTGGACGCGCGTTCCCAACAAGGAGCAGCGGAGAAATGTTGGGATAATTGGCACTGAAACCGAGGACAACATTCCAGTGATTAGAACCAAACTGGTGAGTGTGTTTGCAACTCGGCTTTCTCCTGAGTTAGATGCAGGAACACTATCTTCCTATCTCTCTGGAAAATTGGGGAAGCATGTGAAATGTCGAAGGATTGACTCCAATCATAAGAGATTTACCTCTTTCCAGGTCACGGCACAGTGTAACAAAGTGTCTGAAATGTACAACCCACAACTCTGCCCTGGTAAAAGAAAACATATACTTTAGTATACTTCAAACATACTTACATTTGTGAAAGTACGCATTAAGTATTCTAATTATTAAGTGTACTACCTATAAGTATATCTGAAGTATACTAAAAATACACTTGTACCAATTTTGAAATTAGTACTATTTAAATAAAACACTTAATGACATATATTACGTGGTACCACAAATTATCAACTTTTAATATATTAAATAAAAGTATACATTAAGTGAACAAAATCTGAATGAATATGTATGAACTTTTAAGTGCCTTAATAATCTTTTACTATTTATTAAAATTGCATACAATAAAAAAAGGACAATCATAATGTAATTTGATTACATCAATTTTCAGATGTGTGATGTAAAAACCTTATAATGAACGGCATTCATTCCAGTTCACACTCCAGACCAGATGGTGGGGTATTGCACATTTTCATTTATTTAAAAAACGCCACAAAGAGAAGAAAAAACTTGAAGCAGGGAAGATAACAGACGCTGTTCAAATTCGCCATTTTTACTCGCATAATATTGCCTTAAAAGTAGAGAAGGTCTTGACAGTAGTTACTAATTTTGTTAAATTTAAGCTGGTGACGTCTAGCGAGTTAGACGACAACACAATGGGACAACAACCGATGGAAATGAAATGTGTGTCACAAAAGGAGCCCGGGGGGAGGAAGGCTGCTAAGTGTTGCTAGCTGGTGGTAAGTTTGCTTTATTATTCATTTTATTATAAACAGTGCAGTAAAGATATATAACTTACGTTGGTTTCTTAAATAATTATTTTATCAATTTTATCAATAAAAGATATGATCAGCTGATTAAAGTGATCAGACTGGACGTTGATTGGGCTATAGGACTCGAGTTCAGTTTTGGAAATAAAAAGTTCATTATATTGAATATATGACTTACAAAAATCCAGATAATGAAGATGAATATCTTTAGCCTAAAACAATGTAAGTACCCTGGTACTTGCATTGATATGAATCCTGATGTGACAGATTTTAAATCCTTGTTTGCCAATCACCTAAAACAGTTTTGTTCCACTAGTGAGTTGATTCTGTCAAGCAGTATGCTTTTGCCTGTTGACAGCAGAACAGTTTTGAGAATGATTCAAATGTTAATTTTTACAAATTCTACTGCTTCAGTTTTTATAATGGCAATTTGCATATACTCCAGAATGTTATAAAGAGTGATCAGCTTAACAGCAATTAATTGCAAAGTCAATATTTGCCTAGAAAATGAACTTTACCCCCCAAAACTAATTTTAACTTAATTGCAGCCCTGCCTAGAAAGGACCAGCTAACATTGTTTTAGTGATTGCTCCATTAACACAGGTGTGGGTTTTGATGACAGGGCTGGAGATCAATCTGTCATGATTAAGTAAGAATGACACCACTGGACACTTTAAAAAGAGGCTGGTGCTTGGCGTCATTGTTTCTCTTCTGTGATCATCTTCTCAAAGAAACATGTGCAGTCATCATTGCACTTCACAAAAATGGCCTAACAGGGAAGAGTATCGCAGCTAGAAAGATTGCACCTCAGTCAACAATCTTTCACATCATCAAGAACTTCAAGGAGAGAGGTCCCATTGTTGCCAAAAAGGCTCCAGGGTGCCCAAGAAAGAAATGGTTAGACCACTATATCTGGACTGAAGATGCACATGACTCTTTAGAGACCATCAGGATCAATTATGAGTTTGCAACATCTGATCATATTCCCTTTTCCTTGTCTATAAAAATGGGCAATTTACCAGACCTTTTGCCCATGAATAATGATACAAAAGAAGAAAATATATATTGGGACAATTTAACTGAGCAGGATCTCAATTTGTTTCGCATCCACTCTGAAATCCTGTTGAATGATATTGTTTTACAAAAAAGTGCAATTACATGTTTAGACATAAACTGTAAAAATGAACAACATGGCAAAGGTTGTAGAATCCCTTCTTATTTCAGGCAGGTCTTTGAATAAAACTAAGAAACATAAAGCAAAGCCAGGATGGAATGATTATGCTAAAGATAAAGGTCTTTCAGACTGTGGGCTGAATCAGGCAAACCCAGACATGATCCTGTATTTGACTACAAGAATAGTGCAAATGCTAGCTTTAAATATGCCTTGCAATTTATTAAGTGGAATAAAAATTTACTTGCATCAGAGTCACTAGCAAGAAAATTACAACTCAACAGTCCTGAATTTTGGAAAGAAATAAAAAGAGTTAAATCTAAAAGCATCCTTGCCAACAAATATTGATGGTGTAACTGGACCAGACAAAATGATTAATTTATGGAAGAAACACTATTATGAACTGTTTGAATTGTAGGAAGAGTAATCTCTTTGTGATAGAGAACATAGACATGAGTGAGCATGTGGCCCCACACTTCGATCTTATACAAGGGCGAGCAATCAACTCAAAAAACCCAAGCAGCGGAACGATCCAATTTAAAATATTTTATTACAAAAAGAGTCACTTTTAGTAGTGACAATAAAAAACAGTCCTTTTCTTCTTAATAAAATCCAAAAGTTCCATAAAAGAAAGTCACCAATTCCAGATTATCAGCTGGGTTCCACTTGCACTGCTCCAGGTGAATGCGGTCCATCCACGCTGTGTCCACTTGCTAATTCCCAGCAGAGTACCTCAACGCTCCAGCACTGTTCGCTCTTCTGCGTGCCACGCCCCTTTTCAGCCCGATCCAACTAAAAGAAAGAAACAGGGAAAGCACCAGCATCCCCGCACCAAAACGCCTTCGAGAGACTCATTTCCTGCCAATACTCTGAGACGAAGCACTACTTACAGGTTTCCTCTGCCCTGATTCTCTGTACTGGACCGTCGGTTTACTTCTTGGTGCTCTGTGCCTGGGGTGCGGATTCCGTCCACCACTCGGACGGAATCCGCACCCCTGACTCTCACTCTCTCCGCAAGTGAGAGAGAGCAGCCGTCTCTCTCACTTGCTGCTCCCTTCTCCTATCCAGGCTCCTTTTATTATGGCTTCAAATAGCCTCTGCTGACACCTGAGCACACTGATCATGGGACGCAATCAGTGGGCTCTGTCTCCTTAAACAGCTACCTTCAACCTAGTGCGTTTTGGGTGTTAAAGAGGAAACAAAACAATCCAAAACATGCAAAACACAACAAGCAATAGAAAAAAAGAAATCATATTTTCCCCTGTGCAACATCCCCCCACACTTTTACAGTGACAGTCCCTATCACTAATCTTCTGGTCTGTAGGGAGCAGGAGGCTGTCCTAGGTTTGCCCTTGCAGAGCGCCGAGGTCCTAAAACCGCTTCCTGAAAAGGGGTTAAGGGGGTAAGCATGACACCATAAAATGGAGGGTCTATACTAGTCTCCACCACACTTTCCTTATTAGCTACCAGCTGGGGTTCCTCCTTTAAAGGAACAATACAAAGTTTCAGTGTGTTGCGGTGCAACATCTTTTCGCGGCCTCCCTTCTCTGGCTGCACTTTGTACACCACTCCCATTTCACCTACTTGCTCCAGGATAACATGAGGTTCATCATTCCATCCTGGATGCAATTTACCCTGTCCTTTTCTATTTCTGTCTCTCACCCACACCCTCTCACCCGGAGCCAAAGGCAAAGCCTGTGTTTTCCTGTCATATTGCTTCTTACTACAAACAGCAACTTTAGCCATGTGCTGTTCAGCAAGTTCATAAGCAAAGGACAGCTTTGCATGATGGTCTTTGACCCACCCTTTCTTGTCACACTGAGACTGGGGTGGTTCCACTCCTAAACCCACATCCACTGACTGCCTCAAGTGTATGCCAAACATCAAAAATGAAGGGGCATATCCTGTAGTGCCGTGGATGGTATTGTTGTAAGCCTGCAACAGTTCAGGTAAATACTCTGGCCACCTGTGCTGTCTCTCTGCTCCAAGAGACCGCAACATATTCAAGAGAGTTTGGTTCATCCTCTCCACACTTCCGTTCCCTGAGGGGTGATACGGAGTGGTCCTGCTTTTAGTGATACCATAGCCCTTACAAAGCTCCAGCAGACTCAAAATTTGGCCCTCTATCTGTATGAATTCTAGTGGGCAACCAAATGTCTGTATCACGTGTGACCATAACACCTGAACTGTTGTCTGAGCAGTTTGATCTTTCGTTGGAAGTAGCGTGTGAACCAATCAGACATGACCAAAATATTCTGGTACCTATCTCTGGTACCCAGAGAAAGAAAATCTAGGCCTATAACCTCAAGGGGGTTCACCACAGATATAGGGTGCAGTTGGGCCTTAGGCTCCACCCTGTTTTGCAGGCAACAAGCAACACAGCCCAACTGAAACTGATGCACCTCCTTCTCCATACTGGGCCAATGGAAAAACAGACGAATTCTGAACACAGTCCTCTCCACCCCTGCATGGGCAGTTGCTTCGTGGTACTTCTCCCACACCTCTCTGCACTTGTTTGTGGGGCATACAACTTGAAAGACAGTCTCATTAGTTTTACAGTCTGTTATTTGTCGACACACAACACCATCCCAGAGTACGAGTTTCCCCCACTGTTTCAAAAATTTTGCATGTGATGGCTGATAAGCCCTTTCTGGTTTGTGCTTCAGGTAAGGTCCCCTTTCTCACATACCTTTGCACAACTTTCAAGTCCAAATCTGACTCTTGAGTAGTCTTCCAATCCTGTATCTGTGGTCCAGGCTCCTGAGGATTTGGAGAAGCTGTTACATTGGTTACATGGGCAGCTTGGGCCTCTGGTAATGAGCTAGCAGGGAATCTAGACAAAGCATCGGCATTAACATTTTCTTTTCCTGCCTGATATTTCACAATAAAATTAAAATAGGCCAACTGCACTACCCAGTGCTTTTCTGTTGCCCCCAGGTGAACAGTTTGAAGGTGTGCTGCTGGGTTGTTATCTGTAAAGAATTCTCCTGTCAGGTAGTCTTTAAACTTTTCATTGATGGCCCACTGTAAGGCCAAAAGTTCCAGCTTGAAAGAACTATAATTTGCATCATTCCTTTTAGCAAGGTGCAAACTTCGACTAGCATAGGCGATCACATGTTCTCTCCCACTTTACACCATACATAGGAGCAGCGCATGGGCTTTTACTCTCACAGATAATTCCTTTATTTAACATATCTGCCAGAGTGTCTTCATCACTTTGTACATCAAAGGATGCAAGGGTCGATACCACTCTTTGATATGTGCTGCATTACCTCTGTGTATGCTATGCTGGACCAAGTCTGTTCTGCCAACATCTTCTTCATCCACAGAGAACACCTTGTTCCACCTCTGCAGAAAGGCCTGGAGCTCCATCTTCTGCTGTGGGGTAAAACCACAGAAGTTAAGAGTTTGTTCACCTCTTTGCAGCTGTTGGGTTCTTCCATCTCTACAGCTTCTGTTACACCAACTTCAACCACCCCATCAGATCCCATAGTTAGACTAAGGTCACCAGCACCCTTGATTTCAGTCTCCTCCACTCGATACAGTCAGTCCAACTTCTCGTAGGGCCCTATTTTTATTGGATATGGGTGGGTGTTACAGACTCTGACAGGGAGCCAACCACTGACAAAGTTCTGGCCACCCTCCATGGTTCTGATCCAGGTATTGCCTCCAACACCAACCCATTCTTGGACCTCATCTTCTGAGAAGTACAGCCCCAAATCACTGTTTCACAATTAGGGGGTACCTGTATTTCTCGGCGGCAGGCAGTTCGGACATAATCTAGGGAATCCCCTCTGGTCTTTGTGACAGAAATCCTCTGGCAGATGGAAACAGCCTCTTCCCAGACCTGGTGAGACTTCCACTTCTGAGGGGAGAAGGCCGATGTTCCACCTTTAAAAACTGTGTCCCAACAAGCACCAATAACATTCATGCCCACAATAAGTGGGTGGGTAGAACAGTCATCCTTTACAATCACAACACCTTTTCAGGTATCGTGAGTCCTTCAACCTCAAAGTCCATAATGGCATACCCAGAATATGGGATGGTGAGGCCATTTGCAGCTTTTAATGTGAACACCAAAGATTTGTCACTCATCATTTGAGGAAAATAAGAATCCATTACTTGTTGAACCAATGTGTCTTGAGAACCAGTATCCAGCAAAGCTGTCATTCTCACTCCACCCATAGATAACTCTATGGTAGGACATTTACCAATAAATGGTCCGGTGGCCCCTTGGTCATTTGTTATGCAACCCATCCCCACTGCTTGGTGGGGATGTAGGGTTATCTAGTCTAAAGCTGGCTGTTTCCCATCAGGTGCTTGGCAAAACCTGGCAATATGACCTGCCCGCTTACACTGCCTGCAAATAGGTCGTCCATCTCTAGTCCAGCCATGGGAATACCCAGGCCGTCTTTGTGGTAGTCTTGATACCCCTGAAGTAGTAACATCCCCCTGACTTTGTTGTAAAAGACGTCTGATCTCATTAATTACTTATTTTGTCAAATCTTTCATTTGTTCTTTAACATTATGCATTATTTCCCTTTTAAAATCTTCTTTCCAGTTGGAGTCAGGCAGTCGACTCTGCGCTGACTCACCTACTGCAAAACACATATTCTGTAGTCTTTGGGTGGCCATTATGTTCCTCTTCAAGCTGCAATGCCTCTCGATGAACAGCGATAAAGTCCTCTCTAGGGTTGTGTCGGACATAGGTGCATCAGTGGGGCTGCACTGCCGCAACCTGCAGCCGAGTTCTCTCAATCTTAGGGTAAAAGACTTTACAGATTCATCAGGTTTCTGAATGCAACGAAAAAAATTGCAACAACACAGCAACTGGGGTAATATCACCAAACAGTGTGTCCAAATGATTAAAAATCTTAAGGACCTCATTTCGCTCAGTCTCATCTAAAACATTCACCTGTTGCTTTGCTTCCCCATCTAGAGCCCCTATTAAATTGTCCTCTTTCTTTGTCTCCGTTAGTTCTTGAGCATTTAAAAGTCCACGCACTTGTTCTTTCCTGTCTACATATTTTTGTTCACCTTCAATCCCTTTGTACTTGGGCATTCAAGGCACACCAGGAAAAACTGGCATCATCATGTTGTGCTCTTAGTTTTGGGTATGAGTGTTGCTCCCTACTTGTATCCTGCCAACAACGCCAAAATAAAGCTGTGACCAATACGGCCCTCTTGTAGGGGCCATATTGTAGGAAGAATAATCCCCTTGTGATAGAGAACATAGACATGTGTGACCAATATGGCCCCACACTTTGATCTTATTCAAGGGGGAGCAATCAACTCAAAAAACCCAAGCAGAGAAACCATCCAATTTAAAATATTTTATTTCAAAAAGAGTCACTTTTAGTAGTGACAGTAAAAAAAAACAGTCCTTTTCTTCTCAATAAAATCCAAAAGTTCCATAAAAGAAAGTCACCAATTCCAGATTATCAGCTGGGTTCCACTTGCACTGTTTCCAGGTGAATGCGGTCCGTCCACACTGTGTCCACTTGCTAATCCCCAGCAGAGTTCCTCAACGCTCCAGAACTGTTCACTCTTCGGCGTGTCACGCCCCTTTCAGCCCAATCCAACTAAAAGAAAGAAACAGGGAAAGCGCCAGCATCCCCCGCACCAAAACGCCTTCGAGAGACTCATTTCCTGCCAATACTCTGTTTGAGACGAAGTGCTACTTACAGGTGCGGGCAGAGGTTTCCTCTGCCCTGATTCTCTGTACTGGACCGTCGGTTTACTTCTCAGTGCTCTGCGCCTGGGGTGCGGATTCCGTCCGCTACTCGCTCTGTAGCAGTCTCTCTCACTTGCCACTCCCTTCTCCTATCCAGGCTCCTTTTATTATGGCTTCAATCAGCCTCTGCTGACACCTGAGCACACTGATGACGGGACGCAATCAGTGGGGTCTGCCTCCTTAAACGGCTGCCTTCAGCCCAGTGCGTTTGGGTGTTAAAGGGGAAAACAAAACAATCCAAAACACAACAAGCAATAGAAAAACAGAAAACAATCATATTTTCCCCTGTGCAACACATGCACGAAGATGTTATTTCTTCACAAGAAGTTATTTACATTGTTAAGCAGTTGAAAAATAATAATGCATATGGCGTGGACAAGATATCTACTTAGCACTTAAATTTTGCAAGTAGGAAAATTTTTCCTTTGTTGGCTATTTGTTTCACTGGGTTTTTATTCATGGCATTTTACCAAACTCTATGTTGTCTGTGATTTTAGTACCTGTTTTAAAAGATAAGGATGGTAAAATAAATAGCAAAGACAACTATCGGCCCATAGCTCTGGCCAGTACCTTATCAAAAGTTTTGAAGAAGGCTCTGTTAAGCAGAATCGAGAGGTTTCTAGCCACATCTGATTATCAGTTTGGTTTTAAACCAAAACTTGGCACCGATATGTGCATTTTTGCTCTCAAGGAAATCTTGGATTTATACAAGATACCACAATTTTTGTGTTTTTTTATAGATGGTTCAAAAGCATTTGATCATGTTTATCATGACAAATTGTTTAATAAATTGTATGAGAGAGGAGTATTTATTATATAAATAATTATATTATTATATTATATAAATATTTATTAAGAATATTAGTGTATTGGTATGCTCACCAGAATATGTCTGTAAAATGGGGAAACTCTGTATCATCTTCTTTTTATGTGTGTAATGGCGTCCGACAAGGCAGCATTTTATCTCCTTGCCTTTTTAAGCAGTATATGGATGATTTATCTAAGCTGCTGAATCTATGTAGGACTGGCTGTCGGGTTGGTAATCGAACCATCAACCACCTGATGTATGCTGACTATCTTGTGATATTCAGTCCATATAGTGCTGGTCTGCAGCAAATGTTAAGGGTTTGCTCTCAGTATGGGTTACAGCTTGACATTAAATACAATGCAAAAAAGAGCAACATCATGATTGTTAAGAGCAAAGAAGACACTAAATTATCTTTTCCTAACTTCACCCTGTCTAGCAGCATCCTCCAGGTCACTGATGAGGTAAATATTTGGGACATCACATCACCGCTGACCTGTCTGATGATAAAAACATTTATAGGCAGCGTTGTACTCAATATGTACAAGCATGTGCTCAGCATCTGTTAAAATTGCACTTTTTAAAACATACTGTACTCCAAAGTATACAGCCCACCTGTGGCGGCGTTACAGGAAAAGCAGTATGAATAAACTTCAGGTTGCTTATAATGATAGCATGAGGATGCTGCTTAGGGTTCCCTGATGGTGTAGTGCCATTCAGATGTTTGTGAATGCCAATGTACTAACCTACGCTGCTGTGTTTCGAAACATTATGCACAGATCTATAGATTAAAAAACTCTGCAAACAGCATCATTCAGACTTTGACCAATCCTGTTCAAAGCTCAGTGAGATTCTTCTCCAGTTTGTGGAATCATTGTCGCATTAATTTATGTCAGTGATTAATTATTTCATTATATATTTTTTTATTTTTATTTTTTCTTCTTTATATTATTCTTGTTTTGTCTGTTTGTGGACCATAATTGTGTCTGAATAAAGAGTAGATAGATAGATAGATTGATTGATTGATTGATTGAATAGTTACTAATTTTGGTAAATTCAAGCTGGCGACATCCTAACCGAGTTAGACGACAACACAACGATGGAAATGAAAAGCACAAAAACAGTTGTTCCAAAATAGTACATTTAAATACATCAATCAAAGTATGCTAAAGTATGTTAAAATGTAGCATTTTTTTTAAACTAAAGCATTTTTTTTTTTACTTGGGTATCATCCCTGCTCCTTTTTGGCACCTTCTCCTCTACCCTCAGTTGACTCCAGCACTACTACTCACACGTGTTTTCAGTTAACTCATCAGCCCTGGTCTTTTGTTCTCATCCTCAACCTCCGTATATTTAAGCCTCTCAGTTTCTGTCATCAGTTGCCATTTTGTCACGTCACCTCTCCTCATCTTTACTCCCTGGTTCAGCTGCACCTTTTTATGTTTCCTGTTTTTTCCTTTTTTTAAGTTGGTTCCTTGTTTTCTTTTTTCTTCATTAAATACACAACAGGACTTTCAGTTTTGGCTGTTGCATATTTAATCCACTAATACACATCATGAGATTAAGTTAATTTAGTTATAAGTTAAATAAAAAGGATTGTGAGAATTAAATTAGATATACATAGGTGGTCAATCAAGTAGAGTGAGAAATTATGCTAACTTTTATTTCAGGGAGACCAAAATTTAAAACAATAAAAAAAAATTAAGTTGCCACCAAACACTAGCTCCAAACAAACACCCTCTGTCAATGTCTTTGTTCAGAACAAGCAATGCGTTTCAAAAGGAGAAATTAAATTCATGTGATATATATGTTCTCTTAATAAAAACATCCTGTGCTGATGCCAGTATCTAGCAGTTATTGGGTAAGGAGGCGAGGGATGTTTACCATGGACAGGCTGCTAGTCCATAAGAGGGCCTCACAGAAGCAGAATAAACAACCATGAACACAAATACACATACTCAAGAAGAAAAAGGAATGTAAGCATCAGCAAGATGTGAAATAGCTAATGTGCTTCTGTAGCAGGTAAAACCGATGGAGTACAATAGAAATATATAGACAAGCAAGTCAGGAAACCCAGACAGATGAAACACAGGCTGAGTGGTACTTGGCAAACAAAGGCCAGGTGGGTCAATAACAAAGTTCAAATAAATGAAACAACAAGGACAAGCAAGGTAAAAACAAACCAAAAAAAGTAAAGTAAGGTAAAACATAAAGCAGATCCTGCTAAGGAGGAGACAAAGGCAATGAATGGTCGTCAACTTAATGTTGAATTTATAAGTGAAGCTATTAATAGAACATATATCAATTAACAGGTAATGTTAAATCTAAACATTTTGATTTGACAAAAAAACAAAAATATCCAGAGACAAAGATTTTCTGAGTTGGCATGCTTACTTTTTGCTTCACATGTGACATATTTTAATTACTGAATTACAGAAAAAAATAATTTTTAAAGTGGAATAGGACTAGGATGGTTTCATTCAGTGGGTTTACTTTTTTTTAAAGCTATCTTTGTTTCCTAAAGTTTCATGATCGCAATTCTTTTTTGCTGGACTTTCCTTCCAGATAATCCTTCAAGGCTCTAATAAAACTCATTTACTTTTGCACTCAAAATACCTAAAAATAAAAAGTAAACAGAAGTAGAATGTAGCAGTAGTTGAGACTGATTAGCTCATTACTGTTGCTCCTTTCAGCCTGATTTCATTTGTTGCTGAATATTTTTTGTTCCCCAATGTGTTTCTCATACCGAGCCAAAGATGAGTATCGAGCCAGCAATGCTCTTGACCAACACTGCTTTGTCTGCCAAGTCACTGAGTGCCTCCAAATAAGACTTTTATATGAAAATCAGGGACCTTGGGATGAAAGCAGCAATATTGTGCAAAATTGGTCCTTTGTTTAAAACAAATTAGTCCATTAGGGAAATTTATGGAAATGCACCTGATTTTACTTTGTTGAACTTTCATTTATGGCACAATATCATTTTAATACCTGGACAAAGTGTATCATTTATTTGGGATGGCTATTCAGAGAAGTATTTATGTATTCATATGACTAATTTTGTGTTCATACATGATGGCTTATCTTTAGCAGCAACAGTCAAGAAGACAAGGTCACCCTCAAATAATTAGTTGCTCTAGTACCTTTTAGGTACAAACATATAGGACTGATGACATAAAACTGCTGAAAGGTAAATGATCTGTACTCTATTCTATTTTTCAAATATTAACCAATGTGCATCACCGAACATTTTAATTTTATTATGACTCTACAACTGAGTTGGGCATAAGGAGTGAGTGGTAAGCACATGCAGGATCAGCATTTAAGCAGATGAACAGGAAAACCAAGGATCCAACTAAGCTTTCTTTACTTCATACCATTTAACCTCAGCCATCCACTTTTTATAAAATTGCCACATGTGAAATGCAAAAATTTACTTTCTGCTATTATCTCTAAAACAAATCTTTGAAAGTCTTTTTGTGGGCATATGCAGTAATTAGATTATGTTTGCAAGAGTTTTTGTGTAGGTCTGCCAGTGTTGTGGTACTCAAAGTCGGTCATGGTCTCGAGGCCGGTCTCGAGACCATGTTTTGATGGTCTCAGTCTCGTCTTGGACTCGACCACATTTGGTCTCGGGCGCTGAGGACTCGGCATTTTAGTTCAAGACCAGTCGAGACCGCAACTGTGAAAGTATCACTAAATGTATAGCAGACTGTCCAGTTTATTTGTTAACATCTTTGTTTTCAGTGGATGCAAAACGCACTGATCAAAATCCAAGCAATTACGTGTTTCTGTTACTACCCCCTCCTCTACCCTCCTCCCCTTTAACTCGCATGTGGCGCTCCAGGACATGCGCAGTGGTTTTCTCTCAGCAGCAGGAAATGTCATTCCAATAGTCAGTAATGTAATAGCACTGCATAAATAATAAGAAATCTGATGGCCACAGCTAACTCAGCAGTGCTTCGCTTTCACAGACGGTGGGGACAACATCTAACTTTTTTCATCACTTAGAAAAGAAGCTTAAATAAGGTAAGCTCCGTTGATGTGATGCTAGCAAAGCTAGTTGTATAAAGACACATAAGCATTTGTGATGAAAAAAAGTAACTCGCTGCCTGAATTATTGTGCGGAGGTGTTGACTCACTTTTCGCATATATGGGACAATGCTGTGTCCAAAAGTCTACAATATAGTGACGTGAATTCAGAAACAGTGTAAAACTCAATTAATTGCTAAGTCAGGATGCCATACAACTGTTAATAACAAAGTATATGACGATCTACGTCACGATTCTATGTTGCTGATTAAATGAAATCTCATGGTAAGGACATGTCTGACAGATATAGCCGTTGTTCTGTCAGATAGCCATACACTGTCAGGATAGTATACATGCAGTGAGTATGCCAGCGCATGTGCATTAAGAAGTCCAACCGTAAGTGGAGTTGTCAGTTCAGCATACGCAACAAGTTAAGACGAAAATAAGTCATTAAATTGTTTATAATATGACATAATATGATAACTAGATAGATATACATGCATTGTCATGGTTTCAAAGTGTATTTAAAGAATACAATAATAGTTTCTAAATTCCTTTGCTATGATTTTGCAACGTGATGGCAGAGTCTCCCAGGTGCTACGTGACTGACCTTGTTAGCTTCGCTGTGGATGTTCAGGGTGGAAGTAGAAAAAGTTGCTTCAACCGCATGTTTACCACGTGTATTTTATCATTGTAGAGTAAAATCATAAAACTGTAACCATATGGAATGTAAAATAAATGTTTATAAGGTTACTACTCAGTTACATTTACTTGAGTAGGAGTATTTTTACTATGCTGTACTTTTTAGCTGCAGTCATCTACAACACACACCCTTGTAAAACTCATTAACCTACTTAACCGCTAAGTCAGGATACTATTTGTTAATAACAAAGTGTATGATGATCTACGTCATGATTCTATGTTGCTGATTAAATAAAATCATATGGTAATGACAGCATATGTATGTCTGAGCTAAGGGTACGACTATGACAACGTATGTTGATCTGACAGAACACCGTGAGTTCGTGCTAAGCGTATGATGATCTGACCTGACAGAACACCCGTTCTTTGTTCTTGTACTGCTCTGTGTACACTGCATCATTATTTTATTTAATTATGAACGTTGATATTTAAATTATCAAATAACTAAAACAGAAGAACGAAAGAGCACGCACAGAATGCACTTTGCTCTTTGATTGTTTTTGTTCAAAGTGGCAGCTGTAATATCTGCCATGGTGTCAGACTATCTGGCTTTATGTACCTGACTTTATGTAACACTCCTTGTCCTAGAGCGCACCGATCTCAGTCGCCCACTGTCCATCCTGCTGTTCCTTCTGCCTTAGCTCCTTTTATCTGACCTCAATTAGTCTTTGCAGACACCTGCATGAGCAACTGAATACTGCACTCAGCCTCCTTACTAGACAACTAGGCCTCGGTTCAGGCTGTTTTTGAGGAGTTTAAAGGGGAAAAAAAACTACAACACAATATAAACATGCAAAATACAACAAAGATCAAAAATACAAAAATAACTTTTCCCACTATGTAGCATATGTCACCCTGCCATCATTCCTGCAGCAATATTCAAAAAATGAAGGCAAATATGACTGAAAGCATACTGCTAAAGAGGCGCTATGTGAGTTGTGTGCTTTTAATAGCTGTTTGCCAAACGCCATTGAAACCTGGTTGTATTTCTCTTTTGTTATAATTACACAAAATTTATTTTTTATTTTTTGGTTATTTGTATTATTCCTTTCCTGATTGACACACCTTTAAAAACTCTGTCTCTGTTTTAACCGTGTTACTTTAAGATTGGAAGCACCTCCATTTTTATTTCTTCTTCTGTGCTATTGTTTGCGCCTCTTACACCTTCCCTTTTGTAATGTTGTCCTGTGGGAGAGGTCTGTGCTGTTTGTCATCTAAATGCATTCAGTTTATTTATATATGTATTTGTTTTGTGTAGGACTTGAAGTGGGCAGTCAATAACATGGTTGTTTTCTGTTGTTCTCATCAGAATAAATCAAGAAACCATCCATTTAAAGACAAACCGTGTCACGGCCCTGATCATTCAATAAAACCACAAAGCACAAAGGATCTGGTTACACCATTAAAACAAAGAAGAAGCTGGTCAGCTGATTTACACTCTGGAATTAACAATACACAGAATTAGCTGATATCCACGAGAAGGTAAGGCTGTACAGTAGCTTCGGTAGTGTTTTGGCTGCTGCAGCTCCCATACTTGCTGTTTCCTGGTAAAACAGAGCTCGGTCCTGCGTCAGCTTGCCTCCACACAGAAAGAATGAACCAATCAGTCACAGCGAAAAAGCTTAGAAGTCTTCCCAAAAAATAAATAAAGAACACAAAGCTCAGTGCAAGGCTACAGAGCCTTCTAGAGGGATATGGGGAAAATTCTTCTTTTGCTTTACTACGGGCGGATCTCATCCACGCCCTGGGCCCTGCCACCGAGGAGCTTTTTGACCACCTCGGCAACATCGTCCCCAGAGATTGGAGAGCCCAACCCAGAGTCCCCAGGCTCAGCTTCTCAACAGAAGGCATGTTGGTGGGATTGAGGAGGTCTTTGAAGTATTCTGCCCACTGGCCCACAACGTCCCGAGTTGAGGTCAGCAGCACACCATCCCCACTATAAACAGTGTTGGTGCTGCACTGCTTCCCCCTCCCGAGACGCCGGATGGTGGACCAGAATCACCTCGAAGCCGTACAGAAGTCTTTCTCCATGGCCTCTCCAAACTCCTCCCACGCCTGAGTTTTTGCCTCGGTGACCACCCGAACTGCATGCCGCTTCGCCCGCCGGTACCCATCAGCTGCTTCTGGTGTCCCACAGGCTAAAAAGGCCCGATAGGACTCCTTCTTCAGCTTGACAGCATCCCTCACCGAAGGTGTCCATCAACGGGTTCGAGGGTTGCCTCCGTGACAGGCATCGACAACCTTGTGGCCGCAGCTCCAATAAGCCGCCTCAGCAATGGAGGCACGGAACATGGTCCACTCAGAATGAATGTCCCCAACCTCCCCCGGAACATGTTCGAGGTTCTGCTGGAGATGGGAGTTAAGCATCCATCTCACAGGGAACTCCGCCAGACGTTCCCAGCAGACCCTCACTACATGTTTGGGCCTGCCAGGTCTGACCGGCTTCCTCCCCCACCACCGGAGCCAACTCACCACCAGGTAGTGGTCAGTGGATAGCTCCTTTCTTCTCTTCACCCAAGTTTCCAAGACATACGGCCGCAGATCCGATGAAACAATGACAAAATCAATCATCGAACTGCGGCCTAGGGTCTCCTAGTGCCAAGTGCACATATAGACACCCTTATGCTTGAACATGGTGTTCGTGATGGACAATCTGTGTCGAGCACAGAAGTCCAACAACAGAACACCACTCGAGTTTAGATCGGCCGGGCCGTTCTTCCCAACCACGCCCCTTCAGGTCTCACTGTCATTGCCCACGTGAGCGTTGAAGTCCCCCAGTAGAACAAGGGAGTCCTGAGGAAGGGCACTCTCCAGTTCCCCCTCTAAGGACTCCAAGAAGGGTGGGTAATCTGTCTCTGTCTCTGTTAGGCCCGTAAGCACAGACAACAGTCAGAACCCGTACCCCCACCCGTAAGGCGGAGGGAGGCTACCCTCTCGTTCACCGGGGTAAACCCCACACGGCTTTTAAATAGTACCTCTAAAAATTTGAAGTGAGAGCAGCCAATCACTTAACCCTTGTATGTAGAAATGGGTTCCAACCAACCCCACACCCGTAAAACTTGTATCATTTGCCATAGTCCTCTGCGTTTGCCTCAGTCCTCGCATGCACAAGTTAAAATAGCACAACATAATGTTAACATGCAAACAGTAAAACATTAAAAATGAATACAGTTGTGTTTTTGACATAACAAGAATATTGTTTGATACTAAAACTGGTTACGAACTTTAAATCAACAGGAAGTGAGTTCCAAACTGCAGATCCTCTCACGGACAGAGCACTTTGAGCAAAAGTTTTTCTTTAAAAGGGGACCTTACAATTTCCATTTAAAGTCACTCTAGTAGATCTGCTTATTGCCCTGCAGTCTCTGTAGGCAACCGCTTAATGGTGTAGGTTAGTGGTCCCCAAACTATGGCCTCCACATTTGGTCCGGTCCCCTGAATAATACCAGAGAGCATTCAGATTTTTTTTCATTTACCGTATTTTCCGGACTATATGCCGTTTATATGCAGATTTTTCTTCAACCACCAGGGGGCTCTTTAGCAGAAAGTGAGTCATTGGAAGTCTTGGTTACTTGCGGGCCAACATTGAGCCCACAAGCAGCAAAATCAGTAAGAAACAGATCAGATGTCTTTGGAAATTTTCTTTGCAAAGGGGAAAATGCCCAGAGAAGAGACAGGAGAATGGATTTATCCCGGACCGGAAGGTGAGTCCCACATTACAAATGGCATGCAGGTAATGAAGCTTCAAGCTGCTTTGCCACATAGAGACCAAGCAGGCTGTGCTCAAGCAACACAGCTTGGGTGTCATTGTCTTCCATCACTCCCAGATGGAACCGTCTCGTTGCAGAGAAAGAAGCTCAGGGCTCCCGTTAGTCATTATCGTGAGTTAAATTTTCACGAAAGTAAAATGTTCATTTTTGTGGCGCTTTTGTATATTATTTTGAAGGGATATTATTTGATTGTGCTTTCTGGAAAACAATATCTTTTTACATTTAGGCACTCCTGCAATCGTCACACTTTTTCTGTTACAAACTGTCTCTGGCCCCCACCAGAGAAGAAAAAAGTTATGTGGCCCTCACAGGAAAAAGTTTGGGGACCACTGGTGTAGGTGCATATCCATTTAAACACTTAAAAGTCCATTTTAAAAGATTGTTTAAATCTTGTAAAATGGGATCACATTGTGCCAATTTTTGCCACAATGTGACAGTGATGGAATCTGATTGGCTTTGATATAAAACCTTTAAAGCTCAATTATAGAGACTTGCTAATGGTTAGAATATAGTTTGACTAGTCTGGGACCAGACAGTAGCTCCATAGGAAAAATGAGAGGATCATTGAGTTCAAAAACATTTCTGCACAGTGAAGTGTTAAACAATTTCTAATAATTTTATATTTTTTATATTTGATCTAACAGTTTTGCTGATTTTATCAAGATGACTCCTAAAATTTAATAGAACATCCAAAATTATTCCTAAATATTTGACTTGTGATACTTGTTCAATAGGGTCCCATTGATCTGGATATGCAAGGACTGTAATGACGTCTTTATTGAAAAGCAAATGCACTTTGTTTTCTTTGTATCGAGAGTTAAACAAGAATCCTTTAGCCATGATGATAATCTCTGCAGACTGTTCTGAAGTTTCTCACTGACTACAATACTGCTTTTGTCCGATGTGTAAACAATGGTGTCATCAGCATACATTTGCAGATTGACTTCAGGATAAATTTCAGGAAGAAAGTTAACATACAAACTAAAAAGGACCGGACCTAAGATAATTCCTTGTGGAATCCCTGTTACTATTTTGCAGAAGAGAGATTTACTATTATTAATAACAACACATTGTTCACAATCTTTCAAATATGATTGAAACCATATTTGACTGTTCTGAGAAATTAAATGATGAAAGCCTTGAGATCAGTAAATTATGATTCACCGTATCAAAAGCATTTTTCCAGTCAAGTAAAACTGTACCAGTGATTTGTCCCCGTCAAGTGATCGTTTAACCTTATCATCTTCTGTAGAATGATTATGTCTGAAGCCAAACTGGAGAGAATGCAGAAGATTGTTACTTTCTAAATCCAATAGTAATTGTTCAAGAATAATTTTCTCCAGCACTTTTGACATGACCGGAACAAGACTTACAGGCCTGTAGTTGCAGATTTTATGTGGACTTCCTGACTGAAAAATTGGTTTCACGAAAGCTTTTTTCCATGCATCAGGAAATAGCCATGTTCTGATGGAAATATTAACTATGTGAGATAAAGGTTCTACTAAAATATTGTTGTATTTTTAAAAAAAACATAACGTCTAAATTATACATATCCTTAGCGTAAGAATTGCTTAAGCTATTGATACATTTTTGAATGTAATGAATTTCCTTTATTTAAAAAAAGTCAGAATGCTTTTTGGTTGGTTTTGCATCCTTTGGAGCTGGTAGGAACTTTGATGTTTTTTTTGTTTGTTTTTTTCAATTTATTGTCCATCCAGTTTATATTAAAATCTCCAAAAATAATTACTTCACTGTTGTATTTAAATCCTGTTAACAATTATTTTAAGTTATTATAGAAAGTTGAGCTGCAACACAATGGAGGACTATACACTGCCACAATATTAAAATTCATACGAGGTGAAAGTAGGGTTGCCACCCGTCCTGTAAAATACCGTCCCGTAATTGGATGTTAAATGTAGCGCTCCATATTGAAACTGAATGCAATTTGTTCGGTATTCTACAAATGTGTATGTGTAATACAAAAGAAGTAGTACCCGAGTACTTTATATAATAGGCTGCCCCAGTTATTGTTTGACTCACGGTGTTGGTGTTGCGATATTGTGCCCAACTGCTTTCTGGGTAACACACTAACCAACACGCTGCCGCCGCAGCCCCTCCCCCCGGTTGCATAAATGGGGACTGGTCCCTTATTTTAATTTCTGAAAGGTGACAACCCTAGGTGAAAGACAAACATTTATACATACACATTCTATTGATATATGCTCATCCCAGATCACAGGGCCTCCATGATGAAAAATGGTCTGTACAAACATTTGTTGACAGTGTACCAGATTTGTTCTTTGTAATTTCTGTCCAGTAAAACTATTAATCTATAAATCAATAGACAGGTCTATATAAAGATATAATCTATGTTTCTGTCTCATATTTGTATGGCAGTACACAAACCTGGAACTTTTGTTTTTCCACTGAAAGCTCTGGTTTGCACAATAAATGCCATGTGGTTGAAATTTTATGGATGATTCTCTGTTGTCCCATTCTCCTGAAGGGAGCACAGAGCTGCACCACCAGAAACTGGCAGAAACACTAAAGAGAAGTAGAACTATAATTAATGTAGTTACAGTTCTATCTATGTTTTAATGTTTGTCCTTTGCAAATAGATCAAAGTTTAAACTGGCATTGTTGAACATCTTTTATCTGGTCATTTTGTGTAATATTTAACTAGAAAATGGGACAGAACAAGAATATTTTTTCCACTCTGATTGGCTGCTGTTAGGCCGAGGCATTGCATTTTTTGTAGACGCCTGTGAAAATAATTACTATTCCCACTGCTTTTTTGTTCTCTGGGAAATTATATTTGATGATAAATACAGAAACAAGCATAAAAATAAAATATCTACAATAGTGGTAGTAATATTAATAATAAAATAATAGTCAGTGCAAAGTATTCTACAAATTCTTTGGTGGGCGGCAGTGAGAGACCTGGATGAAGGCCAGACGGGCGCTGGGCCGAAAAAGGTTGAGAAACACTGCTTTAGAGCATACTTAGAAAGTCCCGAGAATACTTTTACTTATCTAGCAACCCAGAACTTCAGAGGATACTTACTTACTTACACTTATTTAGCAACCCAGAACAGGGAATAGAACAAAGATAGAATACAGAAAAACTACTTTGGAAACTACTTTTTAGACTCCTATTCTTCCAAACCAGAAAATGAATTAGACCAGATGATACTTACTTATACTTATCTAGCAACCCTAAATAGGAATATCTAGATTATTTTCTTTGGATCAACATTATTAGCTTTTCCTTGTTTTGCTTTTTCCTTTGGTTTGTTATTTTGTTTGTATTTCCTTTTGATTACTGTAAAGCACTTTGTATTGCTTTGTATGGTCTTGTTGCTGAAAAAGTGCTATATAAATAAAATTACCTTTACCTTGTCCATAATACTAATCATTATGATTACAATAGGCTTTCGCAGTGCTTAGCTGCTCAGGCATAATAATAATAAACATTACTATTATAATACCTAAAATGTTTTACCCAAGTCATACAGTTCTTGATCTATAGTTATATTTGAGGATTTCAAGTTAAAATCGCACTCCTTCGTAGTTGGGTCTGACTTACTCTACCAGACCAAGACACATCCTGGCAGCTACTAAATGTCTGCATTTAGTAGATTTCAGCAATGATTCTGAGAATACATACAACTTTATAATTAATGCATCTCAAGGACAACTACTACTGTACTACTGCCTTAATAGCCTACTATAGGCTATTACTCTGATTTGAAAAAAAAATGCACTTCAGAACAGAATGGTAGATTTGAGACTAATGAAACAATATTTCATCAGATTAATAAACATTAATACCTACATATTATTGAACATCAACATCATTTCCTACATAAGAAATAGCCAAGTTCCTTAATTATTACATTAAAACTGTGATGAGTGTCTGCCATCTGTAGCAACATTTGACTTTGCTAATCACTGCAGATAAAATTGTTATTTACAAGTTCTGTCTACTCCTAACAGTCATCTTTCCCATTATGAGACAGCCTTGGTGCACATCACCTCTAAACCACATGAAACTCAAGCCTGACATGTGAAGAGACCACAGACCATCACAGCTGTGTTCTCTCTTTGTGGAAACAAGTCTTTCTTTCCATTGAGCAAATAGCCAATTAGCTATTATGGAGACTGACTGTGAGGATGTGTGTGTCACTGTTTTTTGTGGAAGAGGTTGCAGCCTCTTTAGGTCGGACATCTGCTGAGGGTTTGTGTCCCTGGATAAGTACTTGCTGAGCATAAGCACAGGACCTTTTCAACCTGATCACATAGGTATTTAGCTCTAGGAACTGGCCAGTGTTTCTGTTTGTTTTATGTACAGAGCAGGTGTTTTATAATCATTAGCAAGTCCATTACGACCCCAGCTCTAAGTAGAAGACAAACACCGGCCCTGCAGCCATTCTCAATGGAACCATCTGGTGGCAAGGAGGAAAAATGGCTGTGTTTGGCACCAGTGTTTGCCAGTGGTCACTTAATTGTGTATCACAGAAGAGGAAACAGATATCAGATAGAACAACATTAAAGTGCTTTGGATTTTACAGAATCTTTATAATGTCTTTGTCCAGCCAACATGCTGGTGTTTGTATTCATCTGTGCACATAAGGGCTTTCCTTTGTGTTTGTGTTTTCCAAGAAATGTTTTTGTGGACAGCCAATACATTTCCCTTTCGCATGGCACACAGAACTGCAAGGCTATTGAAATAAACCAGGCTTTGAACAAAAGTATTTTCCGCAGTCATTCATCATAGCGAGAATGATGCTTCTGCTAGCTTCTTTAAAGGCATGACTTGCAGGAAGACAAAGGAGACCTACATTACTTATTGACACATCCCTTCAAACTGTGAAATTTTAACTTTGCATTACAGTGTTTACGTTCCCAATGTTCAAGAAGACATCTAGTTGCAAAATACCGCATTCAGGAAGTCCTGTATGTTTGCAGCTCTAATTCCAATGAATTATTTTGTATTTGAAAACTAAAATCAACATTGTTTTTTTTCATTACTAGCTTCTGAAGATCCATCCATTTTCTCTACCTGCTTAATCCTTACAGGGTCATTGTGGATTGACTATAGGGCAATCCACATGATAGCTAGCCATGATAGCTGGATAGCTATCTCCAGCTATCATTGGGTAAAAGACAGATACATTCGTGATAGGTTGCCAGTCCATCGATCATTGAGTAACATCTGAAACATGCACAAACCTGATAACTTTCAGGTAAATAGGTAATAATGTTGCATCATAAAACTGAATTTAATAAATAAACATGATATAATAAAATAAACTGAACAATTTTTTTTGCTTTTGTCTTCAACCAGACTGATCCGCTGAGTTTTATAAATAATCAACTGAACTCAGTATGAGTGACTTGTGTTTGGACCTGCAGCCTATTTCTGTTCTTTTTGTTTCCTGTAACTGTTTGTGTACACCATCCACCTCCTCTCAGGGCTCTGCTTTTTTGTGGAAAAGCCTGCAAATGGTGATAATTACTCCAAACAAAATGCTACACCCACTACACATAATTATGCCACTGATTCTAATTACCATGTTAGTTATTAAGAACTCATTAAACAATTATGGTTGCCAACAATGATATGCTAATGAATTTCACATAAAACATGTGTAGAGGGCACTCTGCACTAAGGTGGTGGATGAGAAGCTTCTGTTGACATTATATATATATATATATATATATATATATATATATATATATATATATATATTATTAGAGGTGTGCCGATCGATCTGTCACCGATCACAATCGGGCCAATTTTCGTGAAAAAGTGCATGATTGGTGATTGGCGATCATTGACTCTGTTGCCAATACCGATCACCTGCATCTCATTTCTCAGCCTGCCTGTGCAGCTGGTCTCCTCTTTCCTTCACTGCGCAAATGCGTAGCAACAAATCCTAAGCGATGTGCAACTATAATGCACTGAGTGAATGAGGACGTTTGCGTGTTGCGGCGAAAAATTGAAGCAGGTCAAAATGCATCAACACGACGAAGCTAATAGACATAAAAACAATGACATACTTGACGGAGTTTGGCTACATCGAGGCTCACTGCAGTAAAAAAGACATGGAGGCTCAGATAGCAGGTAAAGCAGCGCACAGCTGCAAACACTCACCCGGATTAGCATGACGGTCAGAAAGCTAAACAAATAACTGTAAAATTATTTAAGTCTTTGAGCTGCGATGTAAGACGCTGGTTCTGCTCTCGCTGTTGAACCACTGCTCCGCTACAGGTAGTGATATTTAATATTTAGTAATATTTGACAGACGGAGCCGCTTCTGCTCCACCTGGTAGTGACTCTCACACCGATCCGGTTTAAAGCTGCAGCATCTTATTAAAAAAATACATTTTACATACGTATTAAAACTTTCGATGTCCTAACATGAGACAAATCTCTAAAAACTGCGCTCAGTCAGAAACAGCCAATCAGAACTAGCAGTAATGAGCTAGCCACCATGCTAAAAGGAAGTTTTCATTCAGTAAGTCAGGATTGTTTATTGTATTGGAACCTGTATTTGCCTTTGAATGTTAAGTTTTATACTTGAACTTTTTGGCAATGTTGAGAGGTTTTATTTTGGCTCTTTGCATTATTTAGCCTCTTCAGAGTCTTCATATGTTATCAGTCTGTTAAAGATAGTATTATTGATAGCAGTAAATTTTGAACAATGCCTGTTTTGTTTAGTTTTCTTCTTGGAAAAAGTTATTAAAAAGAAGTTTTTGTCTAAATCAGGGGTGTCCGAAGTTGGTCCTCGAGGGTTGGAATCCTGCATGTCTTAGTTCTTTCCCTAGTGGTTGTAAAAACTTCCTCATCAAGTCAATGTTCTTCCTAGGTCTCTAATGAACCATAATTTGGTCCAGGTGTATAAAACCAGGGAGAGAAACTAAAACATGCAGGATGCCGGCCCTCAAGGACCGACTTCGGACACCCCTGGTCTAAATTAAGGTGAATTCATGGATCCTTTTTCCACATAATGTAACAGTAGTTTATGATAAAAAATAAATAATAATTATGTGATTGGTATCGGGGATCGGTATCTGCGATTGTCTTTCAGGGGTGATCGGTATCGATATCGGCATCAGCAGAAAAAAACCTGATTGGTACATCCCTAATATATAAATATATTTTTTATGTATAAATATATTAAAAAAAAGAAATCCCTTCTCACCCTTTGCGGGTGGTCTCTTTCATCCTCTGAGCTCGGGTCCTCTACCAGAGGCCTGGGAGCTTGAGGGTTCTGCGCAGTATCTTGGCTGTGCCTAGTACTGCACATTTCTGGACTGAGATGTCTGATGTTGTTCCTGGGATCTGTTTTAGCCACTGCTCCAGTTTGGGGGTTACTGCCCGAGGGCCCCGATGACCACAGGCACCACTGTGGTCTTCACCTTCCAGTTCTTTTCCAGTTCCTCCCTGAGGCCCTGGTATTTCTCCAGTTTCTCATGCTCCTTTTTCTTGATGTTGTAGTCACTTGGTATAGCTACATCCACCACAATGGCTTTCCTCTGTTCTTTATCCACCACCACAATGTCCGGTTGGTTCGCCATTACCATCTTGTCTGTCTGGATCTGGAAGTCCCACAGGATCTTAGCTCGGTCATTCTCCACCACCTTTGGGGGTGTTTCCCACTTCAATCTCGGGGCTTCCAGTCCATATTCTGCACAGATGTTCCTGTACACTATGCCCGCCACCTGGTTATGTCGTTCCATGTACGCTTTCCCTGCCAGCATCTTGCACCCTGCTGTTATGTGCTGGACTGTCTCAGGGGCCTCCTTGCACAACTACACCTTGGGTCTTGTCTGGTGTGGTAGATCTGAGCCTCTATTGCTCTGGTGTTTAGGGCTTGTTCCTGTGCAGCCAGGATGAGAGCCTCTGTGCTGTCCTTGAGTCCAGCTTTGTCCAGCCATTGATAGGATTTCCTGATATCAGCCACTTCAGTTATTTGTCGGTAGTACATCCCATGTAGGGGCTTGTTCTCCCATGATGGAACCTCTAGCCCCTCACCCTGTGTTCCCCATTGCCTGAGACATTCCCTGAGCATATCGTCCTTTGAGGCTTTGTCCTTGATGTATTTATGGATCTTGGATGTTTCATCCTGGACAGTGGCTCTCACACTCGCTAGTCCTCTGCCTCCTTCCTTACGGCTCGTGTATAGTCTCAGGGTGCTGGATTTGGGGTGGAACCCTCCATGCATGGTTAGTAACTTCCGAGTCTTAACATCCGTGGCCTTTATCTCTTCCATTGGCCAGCTAATTATTCCGGCAGGGTATCTGATTACTGGTTAGGCATAGCTGTTTATTGCACGGATCTTGTTCTTGCCATTGAGCTGGCTTCTCAGGACTTGCCTTATTCGTTGGAGGTATTTGGCTGTGGCTCCTTTCCTTGTGACCTCATCGAGGTTGCCATTTGTTTGTGGTATTCCCAGGTACTTGTAACTGTGCTCTATGTCTGCTATTGTTCCTTCAGGGAGTGAGACCCCTTCTGTGCGGACGACCTTCCCTCTCTTTGTAACCATCCGACCACACTTTTCTTGTCCGAATGACATCCCAATGTCAGTGCTGTATATCCTGGTGGTGTGGATCAGTGAGTCAATGTCTCGCTCACTCTTAGCGTACAGCTTGATGTCATCCATGTAGAGGAGGTGACTGATTGTGGCCCCATTCTTCAGTCGGTATCCGTAGCCAGTCTTGTTGATGGTTTGGCTGAGGGGGTTCAGGCCTATGCAGAACAGCAGTGGGGGACAGAGCATCTCCTTGGTATATGCCACATTTGATGGACACTTGTGCAAGTGGTTTGCAGTTGGCTTCAAGGGTGGTTCATATATAATATATATATATATATATATATAGTATATATATATACACAAGGTATATACAAATACAAGGGAGGGGGTGCATAAAACAAAACATTTCTGCAAGCAGGGGCGGATCTACTGGGGTGGCATGGGGTGGCAGTTGCCACCCCAAATGAGAGCCTTGCCACCCCTGTTGCCACCCCAGCTAGCGACTATGAATTCAATAAATAGTTATGGGAAATCGGACATTAAGCGCATACATCTCTTTTTTCTGACAACATTGAATGTAACACAATGTAACCTGACACCTACTGCTGAGTAGCGGGAAGTGCAAGAGAAGAACAGAGCACGAGGCAGCAGCATTAAAATGAATGGACATAAATTACAGGACTCGACATTACATGACTTATCGTGTGCCACAATGCGCCATTGCTGTCCATTGAGTCAACATTATGGGTGGTCAGGAAATTACCACAGTTACACAAAGATGAAAAATGGTGGTTAATTCAACCCTATGAATTATAACAAAGGCTTCAGATTTAACAGGTGAGGAAAAAGTTTTAACTTAAAGAAAACATTGAACAAGTGAGCAGTGGGTCAGCTATGCTAGCCTAACTATTGCTAGCCTTCTGTTGACTTTGACAAGCTTAACATGTGCTGCGCAGTTCGGTGTGTTTTGGTTCCGTTAGCACTAAAAATCGGTTTAAAATTTTTTAAAACGTTTTAGTTTTAAAAGTTGTGTTCAAAAGTTTCGTTACCACTAAAAGTCGCCCACCAAGTCATCAGTAGAGCAGGTGTTTCAAACAGCTAATCAACCACCGCTGTGCTCAGGCGAAAATATATTGATAATGACAATATCAATAATGACAATGACATCAAGCCTGACTGTTCTGCCTGTTCTGTTTTGGTGTTTTGCTACTTTTTTGTGTGGGAAATGTTTGTTTTTTGGTGTCGTTTCCCCTGAACGTTAATCTCTGCTCTATCTGCTCATTGAGCTGTTGTCTGGAGGTTGCCATGGCTACGGCTCTGTGTAAAGTCGACACACAGAGCGAGAAAAGGCAGAATAGAAGTGGTGTTTGGTTCTTCACCTGTTTATCAGCTTTATTGTACCTTTATTGTGGCTCACTGTCTGCAGCCGCTGCAATTCCTAAAAGTTAAACAAGCGACAAAACTGAACTAATCATCAAAATACAGCTCCTACAGCATATTTAAAATAAAACGATTGACCAATATAAGAGAAATTTGCCCCTTCTTGCATCTTGACAGAACTAACAGAAACAAAATTGTTTATAGATTTATAGATATAGATCAAACATCAGTTTTCTCCTCTTTATTTTAAGTTGTATTTAATAGATATATCTGATAAATGATGGCGCTACAAATTTTTGTGACAGATTTCTGCTCATCCTGCATTGGGATAAAATGGTTTTCTGGACATAACTCAATGAATCACATAGTGACAAATAGGCACTGTCCAATCCAGTAATACATATCAATTAGCAGGAGTATGAAAGACATAAGAATAATTAACTATACTATGTTATATAGTATATATATATATACTAGTTTATATTAATATATATAATATATATATATATATATATTATATATATATAAATAAATTTCCATTCTCACCCTCTGCGGGTGGTCTCTTTCATCCTCTGAGCTCGGGTCCTCTACCAGAGGCCTGGGAGCTTGAGGGTTCTGGCAGTATCTTGGCTGTGCCTAGTACTGCACATTTCTGGACTGAGATGTCTGATGTTGTTCCTGGGATCTGTTTTAGCCACTGTTCCAGTTTGGGGGTGACTGCCCCGAGGGCCCCGATGACCACAGGCACCACTGTGGTCTTCACCTTCCAGTTCTTTTCCAGTTCCTCCCTGAGGCCCTGGTATTTCTCCAGTTTCTCATGCTCCTTTTTCTTGATGTTGTAGTCACTTGGTATTGCTACATCCACCACAATGGCTTTCCTCTGTTCTTTATCCACCACCACAATGTCCGGTTGGTTCGCCATTACCATCTTGTCTGTCTGGATCTGGAAGTCCCACAGGATCTTAGCTCGGTCATTCTCCACCACCTTTGGGGGTGTTTCCCACTTCGATCTCGGGGCTTCCAGTCCATATTCTGCACAGATGTTCCTGTACACTATGCCCGCTACCTGATTATGTCATTCCATGTACGCTTTCCCTGCCAGCATCTTGCACCCTGCTGTTATGTGTTGGACTGTCTCAGGGGCCTCCTTGCATAACCTACACCTTGGGTCTTGTCTGGTGTGGTAGATCTGAGCCTCTATTGCTCTGGTGTTTAGGGCCTGTTCCTGTGCAGCCAGGATGAGAGCCTCTGTGTCCAGCTTTGTCCAGCCATTGGTAGGATTTCCTGATATCAGCCACTTCAATTATTTGTCGGTGGTACATCCCATGTAGGGGCTTGTTCTCCCATGATGGAACCTGACTGATTAGCTCAATGGGTTAGTCACCAGTCTTCCACCTGGGAGACCAGGGTTCGAATCCAGGCTGGGGCTGAAGTTACAACAGTCAATTGAGCTGTCAGTGTGGGTCCTTAGGCAAGACCCTTGGAGCTATATAGCCTACCTCATACCATGAGAGACACTGATAAGCACGACATGCCGGCTCAGACGTCGCCCGGCCAAACAAGGTCTGCCTCAGGTGCTGGGGAACCAGAGCACCTAGATGAAAAATGGGCTACTGGAACAAGACGGAAATGGGCGAGAGGTGAAAACATGGATCTGTTGGAATGCTACTACTCAAGTAACCCTAGTCAAGGGTACATGCAAGCTGGGAGGAATGGTTACTTCGACATCCCCAGTCAACACTAACTGCTAAGCAACTAGTGGCTCAGTGTTCCAACAGACGGCAACTGCTGTCACAACTTGAGATTGACGAGGTTGGTATGGTATGTAGCCCATACTGAACGACAGCAGAGTGACGAGCAGCAACTGACTGAAGAGAATTAGCATATTGCTATACACACCTGCATTGCTGCCCCCTTGACCCTAATTTGTAGACACGCGTTATGGTATTTTGTCAAACAAGAAGAGCAGAAAATTGAAAAATACTTTATTGATCCCAAAGGGAAAGTAAATGTGTTGTAACTCATATTAATTTGAAATTTGAGCAATTCTGAAGAAGCTCTGACATAAAATATTCCAGGTTTTGACTGTGGGTGACCTGTCCAGGGTGTACCCGTTACCGGCACCAGACCTAGGGAATCTGGGGCCAGTATCAAGTGGTGCACAGCCAGATGAATCCTGTGCAACCAGATCTGTGGATCACAGAGGAAGCGAGTCGTAACAATGTTTCTCTGGCAAGAGCTCGTTTATTTTGAGCCGCGCATGCCCAGAGCCCAGAGGAAACTTGTTCTCCCTGTTAGATCCACAGCGGCACGAGAGTGCCCCCACTGGCAAGAATATATATGCACATGACAAATACGTCTATGAACAATAAAACAAAAGACAAAAGATATGACCAATTCTGATTGAAAAATAGGGGTGTATCATTTTCTTTACTGTTTCTCAACATATTACATACCCCCACAGAACCCTCCTCCCCCGAAATAAAAAAACAAACAAAAGACATGACTACTGGTTAAATGGTCTTTATAAATTCTCCTTAGGTGTGTGTGTGGGTGTGTGTGTGTGCATGATTGTTTGTCCTGTCTGTCTCTGTGTTGCCTTACGATGGACTGGTGACCTGTCCAGGGTGTACTCTGCCTCTCGCTCGTTGACAGCTGGAGATAGGCACCAGCAACTCTCCTGACCCAGATGGAATAAGGATGTAAGAAAATGGATGGATGGATTAATTACTTAAAAACTTTAACTGTGCTCAGGTTTAGGTGGTTTCTCAGTTTTGAAATGATTCTGTCTCCTGAAAAATACTTTATTAATCCCAAAGGGAAACTAAATTTAACTCAATTTATATTCTTCAGTTATTGAAGATGGTGATGGCTGTTGGAAGGAAAATTTCCTGTAGCAAGCACTGAATCTGAAGAAGCCTTTGACTGAAGAGACTCTGCCTTCCCAAGACAGTCTCATAAAGAGTATGATCAGGGTTGTTCTTGATTTTATGAAGAATCTTTTGCATCTTTATCTCAAGAGGTTCCCCAGAAACAGAATTGTCCTCAAAACAGAAACAACATGTATACATAATGTACGTGTTGATTGCACCTTCTGCAAAATGTATCTGACGCAACTCAGACTGCCAAGACTTGGTGTTACCCAGAAGGGACATAAACAGACGCTTTGAACCTTAACAAAGCGACTGTTTGTTAGACACTTTAAGGCTCAACAAAGTGTTGACAGGAGGCAAAAACAGCTAGTATTTTAAGCTTCGGTGATGAAATAGTTTCTAGAGTTGTGCCGCTGAAGATAGGCAGCACGTTGGAGTAGCTCTGTAGTTTCTTTGAGATGTTATCTTTTTTTCAAACATTAATTCCTGCTTTTTTTGGAGGAAAAAGTTTTTTTTAGTTCCTTCTTGTTTTGAATTCTGTGGTTGGACTGATTTTTTTCAATATTTTTTGTATTTTTGCCATTTTATGATTCATAATCATAGCAACAGAGTATTTTACAATAGAGAACAATGATAAACATTGGAAAAGTTGAAATAATATCACAGCTGAAGCCAGAAATCCCAGAGGAATTGAAAAGGAGACATCATAGATGCAGAGCAGGAGCAAAAAGGAGAGAGATAAGGAGGAAGTTCAAACCATCTGTACCATCCATCGTAATGGGCAACATGAGATTGTTAGCTAACAAGATGGAAGTACTTTCAGGCCCTGACAAGGACTCTGCAAGAGTATAAGGAACACAGTATTATGGAGTTTAATGGAGACATGTCTGCAGGATTATATCTCTCTGCTAGGCTTCCTGATTACACAAGCAGACAAAGATTTAAAGAGCAGCAGGAAAAGGAAGGAAGGTGGATTAGCAGCTGTTGTGAACAACAGGTGGTGTCATCTAGGACATGTTAATGTGAAGTGTTGTCTCTGTAGTCCAAACATTAGTACATTTGGACTAATCCTGGCAGTACGTTTCCAACCATATTATTTACCAAGAGAGTTCACCAGTGTTATTTTTGGCAGCTCTTTACATTTGTTGGGAATGACTAATTATGTCCTTTCTTTTTTAGCTATTTGCATGCTCATATACAGTGTATAACAAAAGTTAGTACACCCCTCACATTTCTGCAGATATTTAAGTATATATTTTCATGGGACAACACTGACAAAATTACACTTTGACACAATGAAATAATAAGCTGTCGTGCAGCTTATATAACAGTGTAAATTTATTTTTCCCTCAAGGTAACTCTGTCTGCGGTGGTGGTGCAGGGGTTAAGCACAACCCACATATGGATGCCTTAGTTCTCCACGTGGCTGTCACAGGTTCAATTCCCAGACTGGCGACCTTTACTCCGTGTCTTCCCTTTCTTTCATTACCCACTTTCCTGTCAATTAACTATCAAATCAAGGCCATTAGAGCCAATAAAATCTGAAAAAAAAACCCTCTATAATACACACCCATTAATGTCTAAACCATTGGCAACTAAAGCGAGTACATCCCCTAGTGAAAGTTCCTTAAGTGTCAATATTTTATGTGGGCACTATTATTTCCCACCTTTGCATTAACTCCACCAGAGCTTCACAGATTGCCACTGGAATGCTTTTCTACTCCTCCGTGACGACATCACAGAGCTGGTGGATATTCAAAACTTTGCAATCCTCCACCTTCTGCTTGAGGATGCCCCAAAGATGTTCTATTGGGTTTAAGTCTTGAAATATGCTTGGCCAAATATGCTGGGGCAAAAAGTTACAACAGTCAAATTGAGCTATCAATGTGGGTCCTTAGGCAAGACCCTTGGAGCTATGTAGCCTACCTCATACCATGAGAGACAATGATAAGCGCGACATGCCGGCTCAGACGTCGCCCGGCCAAACAAGGTCTGCTTCAGGTGCAGGGGAACCAGAGCACCCTGATGAAAAATGGGCTACTGGAACAAGACGGAAATGGGCGAGAGGTGAAAACATGGATCTGTTGGAATGCTACTACTCAAGTAACCCTAGTCAGAGGGGCTACATGCAAAGACTGTGGGAGGAATGGTTAGTTCGACATCCCCAGTCAACACTAACTGCCAAACAACGAGTAGCTCAGTGTTCCAACATCCGCAAACGGCAACTGCTGTCACAACTTGAGATTGACCAGGTACAACACAAATGCTACGGCAAGGGGGAGGAGCCAGGACACCAGGTCAGAGGGGAGTTAACTACAACTACCCCGCCCAGAGACTGGGTATGTAACCTCAGTAATGAACAAACTACCAAAGCTGAATGAGGCAGCAACTGACCTGAGAGAGAGAATCATGGCCGTAATGAACACCAGACAACCCCGACGCCAATTACAACGGCTGAGTGAAGCACCATCAGAAAGTCTAATTGAACATGTGAATGCAGCATTGAGAACGATCCCTACCAACACCATAACAGAAACCAATGAGCTGATATACAACTCAGCATCAGTGATCCTTGAGATGCTTGGCTATAAGAGCAACCATGAGACCCAATACCCACCATGGAAAAGAAGGTTAGAGGCTAAGATCAAGATAACAAGGAGGGAAGTGAGCCAACTGTCAGAGCTCCAAAGGGGTGCAATGAAAAGATCAGCACCCAAGAAGTACAGCCAGATGCACTCGAAACTGCCAAACAAAGGCTCCAAGCCTTGGCCAGCCGCCTGAAGAGATACACAAGAGAGAATGAAGCCAGGAGGATTAACCGGCTCTTCTCCACCCAACCAGCTAAAGTGTACTCTCAATGGCAGGGCACTAACAACAGAGCAGACCCACCAAGGCTGGAGACTGAACAATACTGGAAAGGCATATGGGAAAGGGAGGCGTCCCACAACAGCAATGCAAAGTGGCTGACCTCTCTACAAGAGGACCACAGCAACCTCCCTGAACAAGCCCTGGTAACCATCACTGTGGCAGATGTCCAAGAAAGAGTCTTGGGTATGAAAAACTGGACAGCACCTGGACCTGACATGAGCCATGCCTACTGACTGAAGAAGCTCAATGCCCTCCATGAGCGACTGGCAGCTCAAATGAACCAGCTGCTACAAAATGGAACTCACCCTGAATGGTTAACTGAAGGTTGCACAATCCTGATACAGAAGGATCCCTCAAAGGGTTCAGTCCCATCCAACTATCGGCCAATAACTTGTCTCTCTACAAACATGGAAGTCATATCAGGCACTTGGTCACATGGATAAATACATGAGCACGGCACAGAAGGGCATTAGCAAAAATAGCAGAGGAGCCAAACACCAACTCCTGGTAGACCACACAATAGCCAGAGACTGCAAAACTCGACACACCAACCTGTGCACCTGCCCTTTGGGTGATTACAAGAAAGCCTATGACTCAATGCCACACACTTGGATCAATGAATGCTTAGAGATGTACAACATCAATAGGACTCTAAGAGCCTCATTGCAAACTCGATGGGGCTGTGGAAAACCACCCGTGAAGCCAACTGCAAACGACTTGCACAAGTGTCCATATGTGGCATATGGACAATTATGCGACACTTTTGCCACATTTCATGTGGCAAAAGTGTTCTGCATAGGTCTGAACCCCCTCAGCCAAATCATCAACAAGACTGGCTACGGATACAGACTCAAGAAGGGGCCACAATCAGTCACCTCCTCTACATGGATGACATCAAGCTGTATGCTAAGAGCGAGCGAGACATCGACTCACTAATCCACACCACCAGGATATACAGCACTGACATTGGGATGTCATTCGGACTAGAGAAGTGTGGTCAGATGGGTTACAAAGAGCGGGAAGGTCGTCCGCACAGAAGGGGTCTCACTCCCAGAAGGAACAATAGCAGACATTGAGGACAGTTACAAGTACCTGGGAATACCACAAGCAAATGGCAACCTCGATGAGGTCACAAGGAAAGGAGCTACAGCCAAATACCTCCAACGAATAAGGCAAGCCCTGAGAAGCCAGCTCAATGGCAAGAACAAGATCCGTGCAATAAACAGCTATGCCAGTAATCAGATACCCTGCCGGAATAATTAACTGACCAATTGAAGAGATAAAGGCCACAGATGTTACGACTCGGAAGCTACTAACCATGCATGGAGGGTTCCACCCCAAATCCAGCACCCTGAGACTGTACACAAGCCGTAAGGAAGGAGGCAGAGGACTAGTGAGTGTGAGAGCCACTGTCCAGGATGAAACATCCAAGATCCATAAATACATCAAGGACAAAGCCTCAACGGACGATATGCTCAGCGAATGTCTCAGGCAACGGGGAACAGAGGATGAGGTGCTAGAGGTTCCATCATGGGAGGAAAAGCCCCTACATGGGATGCACCACCGACAAATAACTGAAGTGGCTGATATCTGGCTGGACAAAGCTGGACTCAAGGACAGCACAGAGGCTCATCCTGGCTGCACAGGAACAGGCCCTAAACACCAGAGCAATAGAGGCTCAGATCTACCACACCAGACAAGACCCAAGGAGTAGATTGTGCAAGGAGGCCCCTGAGACAGTCCAGCACATAACAGCAGGGTGCAAGATGCTGGCAGGGAAAGCATACATGGAACGACATAACCAAGTGGCGGGCATAGTGTACAGGAACATCTGTACAGAATATGGACTGGAAGCCCCGAGATCGAAGTGGGGAACACCCCCAAAGGTGGTGGAGAATGACCAAGCTAAGATCCTGTGGCACTCCATATCCAGACAGACAAGATGGCAATGGCGAACCAACCGGACATTGTGGTGGTGGATAAAGAACAGAGGAAAGCCGTTGTGGTGGATGCAGCAATACCAAGTGACTACAACATCAAGAAAAAGGAGCATGAAAAACTGGAGAAATACCAGGGCCTCAGGGAGGAACTGGAAAAGACCTGGAAGGTGAAGACCACAGTGGTACCTGTGGTCATCGGGGCCCTCGGGGCAGTCCCCCCAAACTGGAGCAGTGGCTAAAACAGATCCCAGGAACAACATCAGATATGTTGTTCCTGGGACCCAAGCTCAGAGGATGAAAGAGACCACCCACGGAGGGTGAGAAGGGAATTATATATGTATATAAAAAAATTATTTTTGTCATAGTACCTCCAAGAATTTAAAAACTACTTTCACCCCTGCTGAGCACTGACCTCTTTCCTCTTTAATCTCTGCAGCAATGCTGACAGTACTGCGCCCATCTTTCCAAGACATAATTTGGATGTGATGCTAGCACTGAGATTCTTTGGATGACCAACGCCAGATCTGTTCTGCGTGGACCCAGCTAAAAATGCTGGATGATCTTGGCCACTGTGCTGCAGCTCAGTTTCAGGGTGTTGGCAATCCTCTTGTAGCTGCATGAAGTGCCTTGTGGGAACTGTCAGTAACAAGTATGAGAGAGTGTGAGAGTTGAACTAAAACTTGAACACAATGGCTCTCTATGCACACCTTAGACCAAGTAACACTAACTCATCACATGACAAGAAAAATCACAAGCAGTGCTCAATTAGAACATTTATGGGTGTAGTCTCTTAGAGTTGTACTCACTTTTGTTTCCAGTGGTTTAGACATTAATAGCTGCAAATAGAGTTATTTTGAGGGAAGAATACATTACACTGTTATAGTATAAGCTGCACAGACTACTTTTCATTGTGTTAAAGTGTCATTTTGTCAGTATTGTCCCATAAAAATATCTTAAGAAATGTGAAGGGTATACTCACTTTTTGATAAACTGTTTACACACTCCCACATATATACTGCACATGCACACAAAGTTAAGGTTAAGGGAAATGACACACAAGGAAATACCCTCTTAGTTTGGATAGAGGCTACCAAAAGGAAAGTTTGGATAGAGGCTAACAAAAGGAACTAGAAACTGTTTTTAGGTGCCATTTTGCTGTAGTCTCTTTAAGGAGAATATGACAATGGATCAGCGCTGTATTTTAGTCTTAATAAATGGAATTCATGAATTCAAGTGACTGACTCTTCAACCTCATACATTAAGAACCTTAATGGAGAAAGGATAATTCTCCATACTTTCAGCTGTTTACACACACACAAACACATCAGTTCAAACCAGAGTTTGTGCTTTCTGATAGCATGAGCATCAGGTCAGGATTTATTTGCCTTTCTGCCAGCTCATGCCTGTTTATGCATTTTGTGTTAGTGAGCCACAAAAAGGGGGTAAAAGTTAGTATGCATCAGAAAAGCCCAACTATTTCATCTAATGGTGAAATATTTCTCTATTTGAGGATGGTGAGGGAAAGACTGGCAAATTGATGTATATCTCTTTATGCTCCTTCTCAATCTCTCCTCTTTCCTGAAGCATTATGGATGGTTTTGAAATATTAATATGAGAGTGCATTTAGCAGAGAGCAGCTCATATGGGTATTCTCCTGTGACTCCACATTTAGGCCACAAGGGAACAGCTGCCTGTTTCTCTGCTTGCCTGATTTACTCTAAATGCAACATTAAATATTTGATTTAGTTCTGGAGGCTGTGTGAAAGAGGTAATATTTTCTAACCCATTTATGAAGACAAATCTAGCACACAAGCACACAAAGACACACCTCTACACAGACATAAAAAACTCCAAGAACCAATAAAGCAGAATGTTTGTGTCATTCAAGGTAGCCCCTTAGATTTCAGTGGTGAAGCTGGAACACTGATTGAAATAGACTGGGTGTCATATCTTATTAAAACACAAGGCAGACAACAGCATCCAAAGAGACACACTCATAAGCATACACATAATCTGGCACACACAAAGGGACATAAAGTAAACACATATACACAAGCACGATGAATATAAAGGAAACTGGTATGACAATATTATCATGTTATTTATGATGAGTCTAAATTAGCCATTAAAAACCTGCAATTAGCCTGGAGGTCTGAGTTTGGATAAGCTTTGTCCTTTCCAGGGCAAAAGTGCAGCTGTACAAGTATATAATCATCAATTGTACAGGCAATTCAATGCTTGCAGTCTGCTTTTAATGTAGTTCAAGCCCGCTTTGAAGTTGGTTCTGAATGTGGATAAGACAAAGGCAATGGTTTTTTCACTCTAGGACACTATCTGAGATCCATCCATTACTTACCACTGCTATAGGGACACAAATAGAGTTTGTCAGTAATTATAAATATTTTGGCTTTATTCTAGATAAAGAGCTCTCTTTTAAAAATCACATAGCAAATTTGCTACGAACACTGAAAATGAAGATTGGGTTTTATTACCAAAATGGTTCTTGTTTTTCTCTTAAAGCTAGAAGTAAATTGGTAGCTGCAACATTCCTGCCACTTCTGGATTATGGAGATGTGTTATATATGAATGCTTCAAACAAATGCCTTCAATCATTAAATACTGTGTATCATTGCGCTTTAAGGTTTGTAACCGGTAGCAGACATCTCACACATCATTGTGAACTGTATGCAAAAGCTGAATGGCCTCCTTTAAGTGTACGGAGAAACAATCACCTGATGATCCTTATTTATAAATCTCTACTCGGTTTGGCTCCAGCATATTTAAACTCTCTTTTACAAAGATCTGTTAATTCCCATTCCTTACGTGCCAACAACATTTTTCTTTTGCATGTTCCACGTTGCCGAACTGAAAAAGGAAACAAGCGTTCAGTTGATGCTCCTTCAGCCTGGAATCAGCTCCAGTCAGAACTAAAGATGTCAGAACTGACCTCACTGGACTTATTTCGAGCGATTCTTAAAAACAGGCAACAAGATTCTTTTAAACAGTGTCATTGTTTTTAAATTGTTTTATACTTGTGCATATGTATTAATTAATTTTGTTTTGTAACCAGGTTGCTGTGCACTGCAGATTTCTGCCCAGGTCCCCCTTGAAAATGAGATCTGGATCTCAATGGGGTTTACCTGGTTAAATAAAGGAAATAAAAAAATATATATCTATATTCCCATACTGAAAAAAAATTCCTGTTGTTCAGATAGAGTTTTGGTTGGTCAACATAGCCTTTTTGTTTCTTGCTCACTGTTTTATCTCAACTCTTAAACACAGTTGAGCTTAGATTTAATACTATCTAAATTTAACCTACTTAAAATTTTCACACAAAAGAAAGTGAGCTCTAAATTTCAATATTTCTAGTATTAAGTTCCAGGGCTGCCTTGAAACGTACATCTTCACGTGTTGAGTTCTTAGTTTGAGCCAATATTGTGGTGTTGAGACGCTTTACCAAGGTCGAGAACGAGTCACACGCTGTTAGACAAGGGCCCATAGTAAAGAGTTACATTTTAGATTCTGTTAGACTCTAAGGTCCATTTCTCACGAAACAGAAACTTATCAAGGAGACAGAAACATGGTGAGATTTCAGGGAGTGTCTTCAGTTTATCTAATCAGCTGCCCTCCTCCTTCTCCTCAGATGCTGCACAGACTTTTTTAGAAACTCTTCTCGGATGTAATGGTAAATGCATCTCCTTTCAGCGCTGAAAGTGAATAAAATAAGTAAAGTCTGAATTCTTTTCTTGGCTGATTTTATGCTCCTGTGTCAATACAAATTATGATTCATCGATTGGGATTTCCGTTCCCAACAAGGGGTTGATAGTACTTTCCCAGCTCTCTAAAACATTTAAGTTTTGATATTCCTTTCATCCATCAATTATCTAACACCCTTATCTCCAGTGGGATTGCAAAGGGTGCTGGTGCCCATCTCCAGCGGTCAATGGGCAAGAGGTGAGGTAGACCCTGGACAGGTCGCCAGTCCATCTGATGATGGTTTTAAAAGTATTTTTATAATTTGATTTCATTAAGTTAGGATCCCCCTGAAAGGTGCAATGAATATGCATTCCCCTTTTGTATATGTTGTTTTCCTTAAGCCCTGGGCTGTTCTTCATGTAAATTGGAGTCTGAACATTGCACCTGCATGGCTGGCTTGACATCCTGCTCGCTTGTTGCAGCAGTACTCTTTAAGATTCAGGCAGCTGTGAGTAGGCAGGGTAAAAAGACATGCACTGATAAGGCAGTACACAGAATGTTGACTGGAGGACTGACGAAAATCACACCGGCATGTTACATTGGCAAAAAGAATGACAAGATATTCATAGCTGTCCAATATTTGTATATAACTTTATTATCTAATTTCCAATGCATTTATCTGGGTTTGCACATTGTATTTTCCTTTAGATTCTCATTTGGAGTGTTGAAGGAAATCTGAAGTAGTTACAATGTTGTTTCATACCTAACTACTGAATTAAAAATATCACCAACAGCAAATGGGATTTTTTCTAATTCTGACATAATAGTGAAAGGTAAACAATAGCTCTCATGGTCCACCACTTACATTTTGTCATTTAAATTATTTCAATTTAAATGAACTTTTTTCTTTCATTGTGAGAGACCCGTAAAACTATATTTTGATTTAAGGTTCAGATTTTAGTTTACACCTACCATCGATACAATTTAATGAATCTAGAACAGTCTTTCTCAAACTGTGGTCCTCGGACTACCAGTGGTCCATGGGCTCCCTTTAGTGGCCCGCAAGGTACTTAATTTAAACCAGTGGTCCCCAACCCCCGGTCCCCGGACCGGTACCGTGGACCAATTGGTACCGGTCCGCGGTGCAAGAAATAATTAAATATTTCCGTTTTACGTATTATTTGAGTCTGGAGCATCTTTTATTTTGAAAATCCTGTAACCGGATTCTCTTGGTTACTTGTGTGCCAACATTGAGCCACAAGCAGCAAAGGGGGAAAAGAGACATCGCGGCCCGATAGGTGAGTCCTACGTTACTATCCGCTCTGCGTAACGGCTTCTGATTCAGCGCACCCACCCATGCCCCCCTCCGGCATAAAAATATTGGAGTCCCCCCGTTGGAAGCAAAATATCGGAGTCTTCTTTTTTTCTTCCCCCCCTGGTCCACAGAAGAATTTCGAAGTCTCAACCGGTCCGCGGCACAAAAAAGGTTGGGGACCACTGATTTAAACAACCGTTTATCTGCAGTTACTTGAGCTCAAAGTGCGATGCATGAAGTTAGCCTACCAAAGAATGGTGATTAAAAATAATGAATGAGTGGCATAAAACCAGGTAACAACAGTTATTTTCATTTGATTAAAAAAATGTATTTGCAAATAAATACAATAGATAAATACAATTGATAGAAATGGGTGATTTTTTATGCTTTTTCTGCAGAAAAGTAGTTTTGTTTGTCAAACTAATTAAAATCTATTTATTTTTCTTCTATTGTGCTTCTAAATTACAAATGATGTGAACGCACACACTTGTATGAAGAACGAGTAATTTTTTTTATTTCCAAGCATTGGATATCTTTGGAAAGCTTACAACTTACATTTTCAGAATTTGTAAATAACTCAGAACACCCTAGACTTGTTTATGAATTTTGCGTGGTCAATCACATTTATTAAACATCTCCACTTCTCGTTAGATAAGAGACTATTGCTTTCATTTTAGGTTGGATATATCGGAGGTGGGACTCGAGTCACATGAGTTGGACTCGAGTCAAACTCAACTCATTAAAATTAAGCCTTTAGACTTGACTTGGAAAAAATGTTAAAAGAATTGGACATGACTGACTTTTACACCAAGTTGGGACTTGACTTGGCTAGAAGCTGTTTACTTAAATAGACTTGATATTTTACCCAAAATCTAAAATTTAAAACACATTATTTATAAAGTAGGCCCCGATAATTCATTTCACTTATTCTGTATTAACAGGCCAAGGCCGTACCTCAGTTTTTCCACACTCCGTATGTATGTGTGCAAGCTGCAGCCAAAATAACAAGATTTAAAAAGTCAGGCAGGAGGGGGCACGGCTGACTCTGTGGGCGGGCAATGTCCGCCAATGACCGCCCATGCTGCCGGGCCTGGTTGATGATACATACCACTTAGTTTTACCTTGTATGCTATGTTTAGTCATGCTGTATAAATCCGGTGCTTCAAGTGTATGATGTGCAGCGTATTAGCACTGGATTGCCGGTGAATAGTGAGAACAGTTCCGGATCAGAAAGCAGGTTTGGGACCTGAACTCAGGGAAGAAGGTTTCTCTCTGTCCCCATCATAATGAAGAAATGGGTTCAGTTCCATCAGAGAATGGCTGATGTATTCATACGAGAAACTACCATTTTTTTAGACCCCTTTCTAGGATTGCCACCCGTCCCGTAAAATACGGTATCGTCCCATATTTGGCTGTCAATTGTTGCGGGACGTGATTTGTACTGTATTTCCATAAATGTCTGATAGACACGCCTATTACACACATGTTAAGACTAAGTGTAACAATGATGACCAAAAATAAAACACAGGAAATATTAAGATCAACTAAATTGTCGTGACGGGAGCGAAAGGACACCCAAGAAAAGAACGGACCAACACTGACACCATCACGGTTGCCTAGAGATGGACACTATGCAGTCGCAATGAGCTGCTATCAACCGGCATCTTTTTAAAACATCCTCGATCCGATACTCCACCATCCTTAGAAGGAAAACCTTTCATAAAGACACAGAGGGAGGACGCAAATGCCAGGGTGAATAATGTTAGTGAGGATAAACACAGGCAATTTAAAAAAATGTTTCCACCGTGGCGCAGTGTGCTGCTGTATGTATCAGATAGAATAGATCAGGAGAGGAACACTGCAGACACATTAGAGCCTAAAGAACCAGACATCAGTGTCTCTTCATCCTTCAGTTATCTCAAGATGCTGATATGGTACAGAACATTTTGCTAAGTTTCTTATTGTGCTTTTTTGTCGACCACATTGCTTTGATTATTTGTTTATTTAATGTATAATAATATCAGCTAAAATAATACAATTGATTTTTAAACAACAAATCTTTCTGTATGCTTTATTTTGAAATGTTATATTTTACAAATTCAGTGTTTAGTGGTCATTTAATGTATTATTAATGCACCAGATTTCTGAGACTTGCAGCCAAGGGGTGGTTCTAGATGGGCCTAAGAAATTATACTAAATAAATGTCTTATGTTAGATATCAGTGGTGTATTTTTTTTAACCTTCACAATTTTACTTTAACAATTAATTAAAAATTATAGTGCTGCACTTTTACCTGCTGTAAGGATATAGGATCACGTGTTCCATCTGCCATTGATTTGCAACCTGTATCTCTGGAGACACAAGTGGCTCTTTGGCTCACTTAACATATCAAAAGATGAAATATTGCTGTGTTTTTTCATTTCTTTTTTTTATTTCGTTTTTTAAGTGTTGCCATGAAAAAACACTAGCTACTAAGTGTGGTATATATGGTCTAGGACCGGTCTCCAAGCCTAACTCCTTTTTTGTATAAATATTCTGGTAATACTCTTTAAAATACCAGAATGTTCACATAACTTTTATACTTTTGGCTGTCTGAGGACACATTTTTAATATTAAATCAGGTGTTATGATATCAAGTATCTCAGTATTTGAATAGTTTACCAAATACTTTTTACACTTGTTTAATTAAACATGGTTAAAGTATGCTACTCTGCATAGAGTACAATTTTGGGGTACTCTAACCAACCTCTATGCATTAACGATTGGTCTATGGATCATTTTTTAAAAACAAAAAACACTGGCATAATATAATGTCTATCACTGCAGCAGACATCCCAACCCATAAGAGTAGGACAAAAACACCATGGTGAGCTTCCCTTATTTTGATTTCTGAAAGGTGGCAACCCTACCCCTTTCCCACCGTGCTCCCCCATTAGTATTTTCCTATTAGTATTTCCCCTTCCCACTGCTCTTATGTTAGTTTTACTCCCCCCTCCTCTGAAATTAGCACCAGACAGTGACAATTTCCATATTCTCAAATCCAAAACTTGACAGGTATGGGTGATTTGAAGTCATCTACGTTGATAAATTATATTGACAATAAATAGATTGTCAGTGCATTACGTTTACTGGGGGTTTTTGTTATAACTCTTCAAATTGCGGCGTAATGGTAGCATGATTCACAGAACCCATTTCCAGGTGGTATAGTTTTAGTAGAAAAACAAATCAAAATCTGGTAATTTTGCTATCCTTCAGAAATTTCTGTAAAAATAAAAAAAATTACAATTCTAAGGACCCTGATCATAAGAAATCTGTTGGGTAGTTAACAGTGTTTCTGGATGGTAATGCAGCACATTATTTTGTGTCTTGGTTAGTGATTCTGGCAAGCTTGATTCACACAACATATTTTTAATATAACTTTTAATATAACCCCTCTTGGACTGACATTTATTTTAGCATCACATCCAAATTCAAAACCACTGTGCTTTATTTGCAATAAGTGCATTATATGTTTGATTTTAAAAAAAGAATAATTGGTCTATTATTTACATTTAGCATATCTGGAACATTGTTTTTAAAAAAAAAGACTCGAAAGGACTTGAAATTCCAAGTTCCTGACTTGGGACGAGACTCAACTTTTGCCTGTCTTGACTTGACCGTCTTTACTTGAGACTTGCAAAACACTGACTTGGTCCCACCTCTGGGACATAAATATATTTGTTATTGTGGGGGCACTTTCAAATTAGGTGGTCCGTGAGTGTTTGTTAAATAAGTTAAGTGGTCCTCAGCCTGAAACAGTTTGAGAAACACTGGTCTAAATGTCACCTAAGCCCTAAGTGTCACCCCTGAATAATATTATTTTACACAGCAAGAACTCTTACATATAATTATCTTTATTTTTTATCTCACAAATGTGTTTGTGTGTGTCAATCATGAGTACTGTGACAGCGTTATTGTCACGAATCAACATAGTGGCCTTCTTCAAAGTTAGCCAACACTAGTTATCTAACAAACTAGCTTACATTACCACCTATACTTTATCGTGCATGTGCATTATTTGTGTGTGCGTGTTTGTGTGTGTCTGTGTGTGTCTGACACCCTGGATGACAAACCCAAGAGAGAAAATGTGTTTCATGAAATGCAAAACCTGTTGATCAATGTGTTCAAGGTTTTTTTCTTTTATCATCTCAATAAATAAAATAAAAATTCATAGCTATAGAAATAAATGCATAAATAAATGAGCCAGAAAAGTACAAAGTGCCTTCTTTGAGTCGGGGAGGATGTCCTGCCCCAAGTGGAGGAGTTCACTTGGGGCAGGACATTCACTTGTTCACCAATGAGGGAAAAATGGAGCAGGACAAAACAGGTGAATTGGTGCAGCGTCTTCTGTGAAGCGGGCGCTGTACCAATCTGTTGTAAGAGAGAGCTGAGCCAAAAAGCGAAGCTCTTGCTTTACTGGTTGATCTACATTCCTGGCCTCGTCTATGGTCATGAATTTTGGGTCATGTCCAAAAGAACGAGGTCATGGATACAAGCGACCAAAATTAGTTTTCCCTGTAGGATGTCTGGGCTCTCCCTTAGAGATGGGGTGAGAAGGTCAGATATCCAGGAGAGAATCAGAGTAGAGCCGCTGCTCCTTCATGTCGAGAGGAGTCAGTTGAGGTGACTCGGCATCTGGCTAGGATGCCGCCTGGACGCCTCTCTGGTGAGGTGTTCCAGGCATGTCCCACCAGGAGGAGGGGAAGACCCAGGACATGCTGACAATGATTCTCAGTTGGTCTGGGAATGCCATGGGTTCCCCCAGAGGAGCTGGAACAAGTGGCTGGGGAGTGCTAACTCTGAACCTCCTTACTTAGGCTGTTGACCTCACGACATGACCCCAGATAAACGGAAAATGGATGGATGGATGGATGAATGGATAAATCACACATACACTCACATGCGTAATACACATAGCATAATAGAATAGAGACAGTAATGTTAGCTAGCTTGGTTAGCTAGCTAGTTTCAGGAAACGTGCTCTTTTGCAGCCCCCACCGGCCCACACACACACCCACACACACATAATGGATGTTAACATTGTACATTGACATTTCATCATTGTTGTAAAATTGCTGCTGTTGTCATCTTGTTTTAAAAATGTTCTACAAATTGTTATAAAATGTTTTAAAAAGTGAAAAATGAAAATATTCCAAACATGAAATAACTTTTGTGTGAAACAAAACACATATTACACAATACATTATTTTGAATCAAAATGACAAAAATAGTATAAAAACGCATTGATTGTAACCCGGGTCAAAAAGGACCCACTCACGAAAGACTGTATAGTCAGTCACTAACGCATCAGAGGGTTAAGATTGTACATTGCCATGTAAGATAATTTCAGTCAAATATAACTATAGTTATTATTATGATTATTATGTTCACATAATTAAATCATTATGTGTTTATGTATTTTGTGGTACATAACTACCACACAATTGTAGTTATGTACCACAATTTCTACACAATAGCTGTGTCTACACAGCGATTTTAAACAAGCAGATAGCAGCAGGCTGAGAGCTTTGCTGCTCTTCAGATGCTCAATAATTAAGTGCATGCTGCTCTAGGAGTGCCTGTGGTGGAGGAAGTCAGGCAGAAACTGGGAGTGTGTGTCTGCAACTATGTCTGTCACTGTGTTAGGGGCTTTAAAACACAGAATCCACCCCTCTTGTCATATGGTGTACTTGTAGTGACATCTGAAAATGATTCCCTTGTGTTCATTACCATGTCTCTGTGATAAAGAATTAGGTGACATCCACCTGACACTATCAAGCCATGCACTACTCAGGTTTGGGATACTGATGATGTCTCTGACATGAAAGAACTCCCACAGCACACCAAGATGGGAGATCCCATCAGCCTTTGTGTTAGCATTAAAGTTTTAGTTTGTGTGGGCCTGTTTAACATGACTACTGATCTTCGACTGATGCTGAACTGGAAAGCAGCCATGGGCAACAGCATGTCCAACATCAGTCTGCTGGTCTCCAGGTGGCATAGTGCCACAAACAAGTGTTGAATTAGACCCACTGGGGCCTGAAGCTACACACATCACTGACACTGCCTGCTGTAGTCCAGAACTTACATCCACGGCCAGACTTGGTGCCAAAATTGGTGTACAAAGAGTTACACATTTTTTAACCGATTAGGTTGTTCCTTCATGCTATAGATATTTACCATGTGAATTCATTAGTGAGGTGTGGCAGTAAATTTTACAGCTATCTTTATTCAATTATATTAAGAATTGTTAAGGTACATTGAAAATACTACTATCCATCCATTTTCTGTACACCCTTGTGCCACCTGACCCTTAGTGGGGTCAGGAGGGTTGCTGGTGGCTATCTCCAGCCAATGTTCCAAGAGACAGGGTGCACACAGGAACACACACAGGACAAACAACCATGCACACACACTTTCACTTAGGGAGAATTTAGAGAGACCAATTAACCTGACAGTCATGTTTATGGACTGTAGGAGGAAGCCGGAGTACCCAGAGAGAACCCACACATGCACAGGGAGAACATGCAAACTCCATACAGAACGACCCCGGGCCATGAATCGAACCCAGAACCTTCTTGCTGCAGCGCAACAGCTCTACCAACTAGCAGTGGGAAATTAATTGTTTCAAGAACCACACAATTTTATTTTAGCACACTCAAATATAATATAAAAGTATATATAATTTTGTTTTCAAACCATATCCTTACCAAAGATGAACACAGGCAATTTAAAAAAACTTTTTATACCGTGGTGCAGTGTGCTGCTGTAGGATATCAGACAGAATGGATCAGGAGAGTGTTGGAAATATTGTGTGTTGTCATTCTTACATGTGTACAGATTACTGATCTTACCTTAGCAGTCTTATATTACTATAGATTATTGTGATTTTCATTTAGAAGTGTTGGCCTCTCATTGTCTGTAAAACTTTTGACTGCTGTGTTGAAGACTTTCTCACACTGATAACAGCCCTCCACCCTTGAGAGAAATCGCTCCCAAGGGAAAAGACGAGATGACCTTGTGTGTGTAGAACTTATTGATAACTTGTCTCTTCTATCCCTCCCTTCTCTGAAAATAAAAGACGAGCTCCAACTGGTAGTTATCAGAACGTGTGGTGGGCAGCTCGCTGGAGCGGTCCGCTGCATTTTGTCCTTTTCATGAAAGCTTGGTAAAAACTCACATAAGTTGTCTGTGGTTCATTTTACATAGGTTGTGTTGAAAAGGAGTAATTTATCTAAATTAGAAAATACAATTCGGTTCTTTTTCCTTTCCTGGTCCCGGATCCCAGCTGCCATCTTGGAGCCCACGTGAGGAATACAAAAGGCGTACGCAGCGTGTTGGCGTCACAGAAGTTCAGAATTTAATCCAATCAGAAACAAGGTATCAGACATAACAGAGCAGAACAGGCAAACATGCAGAGTTACATTTAGTTACCTGAAATACTAGAAGACATACATACAAGATGTCTTGGAGAAATAAAGCCAGAGCAAAAGCAATAGAGATCGGCTATTTTTTCTGACTCATTTTTCCGGTGCATCAGTTTTTATCTGTGATGGGAGTGCCTTGGTTTTCGCATATTCAAAACAGGCGTTCCTCAGCCCAACCAACCGGTGACCGTTCCTGACGATTTCAAATTTAGTTCCTCCCTACAATTTTGTCCGAGCGATCAAAGAAACGTATTGGAATTCCCTGCCTCAACTCAAACAGATAAAGGCACATTTATAAGCTTTTAAACAAATACTTTTTCGGGTAAACTGCAGGTCAATGCATCCGGGTAGGCCATAAATCTCAAGATATATTCAGGTTTATTCCACCAAATGATGTCATCTCCTGACTCCGGCAGAGTCAGGAGATCTCCAGAATCTGACTCTTTCCTGAGCCACGAACATCAAAGGATTTCACAAGTCTCTGTGAAATCCGGGTCTTCTCTCCCAACACAAACCCTAAATCCTATATTTAATTCAATAAGAGTTATCTCTAAACTTAATATGCTTTTGCTCTGTTATTCCTCCCAAAGTCTCCCTGATATTAAACTCATACAAAACTACAAAAAGTAATCAGATACAGTTCCTGTTTCTTAATACAGAACAAAACATTTTCAATTACATTCATCATTGACTGGTTTTCATTCTACTACTAATACAATATTAGAATAAAATATTCAGTTAAAGCATGCAATATTAAAATATTCTATATGATAACAGTCTGAAAGTTTAAAAGTTCACAGTTTCAAAGTTCAGAAGTCTATAGGTCAATAGTTTACCATGCCAGATGTTCACTGCAGGCTCCTTATTTCCTGAGACCTGAGTATCTCCTGTCCTCCCAAGATGTCTGAAAAGATAGGAGCCTCACTCCACAGATATATTGTTTAAAACGTCTTAAAAGGTTTTCTCCATCCATCACTTGTTCTTTGATATTTTGAACCCAGCCATGGCTCTTCCTGCCAATTGAACTCACCCACACAAACTTCTTCAAAATTTAAGTAAAAGATTCAGCTAACTAAACACAAAAAGATGGTTATATTTTCTAAATGCTAGAAACAATTATATTTCCTCAACAGTTGTCAAAAACAATACCTATCAGAGAGGAATACTTTAGAACCTAAAGTCAGTGTCTTTCATCCCTCAATCATCTCACCTCTGAAGGCCAGCGCAACTTCTTTCTTCACAAAAAGTAAACAAAAACAGAGCAGTGTCAGATTTTAGCGGTTGTAGAATTTCTTAATTGATATATATTACTGGTTTGGCCTGTTAGCCGCTAACACTAGCGATGCTCTTGCAGGCACCATTGCAATGCGGTGAGTCTGTCCACTAAACCAGGCTGTTCCAATGCAGGATGAGCAGGAATCACAAGAATGATCGCAGCACCTTTATTTCTTACCTGATTTCTATAAACATGGCTTAAATTAAAGCTGAGAAAATTGCTGATGTTTGTGTATTCTGCCTTGCTATAAATCTATGAACAGTTTGGTTTCTATCAAGATGCAAGAGAGGACTAAGCTAATTACTCCATCCTATTTGATGATTATGTTCAAACAAATGAGGCAATTAGTTAAGTTTTTGTCACTTGTTAAAGGTTTAAAAGTTACAGCAGCTGCAGAGCACCATAGCAATGGGAATTTAAGCTGATGAACAGGTGAAACAACTTTAAACTCTTTATATTCTGTTTTTCCTCGCTTTCTGTGTCAGTACGCAGACCCGTTGATATTACAGCCGACACATCTTCGTTAACCCGCAGAGCAGAGTAATATATGAACAGAATGTCCTGCACAGTTGCTAACTTCCTGCTTTTGAAACGGTTTCTAATCAGGTTGTATTCAGACAGGTTCTTTTTCCAACTTCGCTCGGTGTTTCACTATGGGAATCGCCTCAGCGTGACCCAACTACGGAAGCTCCAATGACATCACGTCTGTCCGTGACAGACAGGTTGAGCCGTGACTGTGGCTCCACCCACCATCCAATATCACAGCCAACCTACCCCTCTCAACTCATTCTCGCTTTCTTCCCGTGTGAAGAACTACAACAAAGCTCCCTCAGCACATTCAGGCAAGCTTGGCTCTGCTTAACTGTTCTTAGGCGTTCCGTAAAGGAAGACGCCGCTGAACGCAGTACCAGGACAGGCCTGGACTGTGCTGGGTAAGTGCTTCCATAGAAGCATTTTATTTATTCGCTTGAAGCAGCTATCGCGTCAAGGCGGGCTGCTTTTATAGCTACTGTTTTAATTAACAGAGTAACTGTTGACTAAGCTAGCACGTCAAGGCGGGCTTGGTAGCTGCTTAGCGGTACATCGCTAGCATAAACGGTTGTTAAAGTTCAGCTAACGTGTTGTGGCGAGCAGACTTTTATCTTCAGCTTTATAGCTAACGGGTTACGACGAGCTAAAAATAAGCTTTCGGCATGGCTACGGCTCCCGCCCCCACCAAAGGGTCGGAACCGACGGTTAAAGAGGGTGTATCCCGCCCGTGCCCTGGGCGGGATACGGCGGGATACACTCTGCGGGGCCACTATTTCGGGCAGGGACCCGCACCCTATGTGCATTGTTTGTATGGGCGCTAAACACGCTCAGGCGTCGCTGGCTGACCCTCAGGGGTGCCAGCACTGCTCGTTGATGCCAGAAAAAATCCTGGAAAGGCGGCTCAGAGTAGCTGTAGCCAACAGCCAGGACCCGTGCCTCTCATCACCTTTAGCTGTTGCAATGGGTGATAAGCATCAACCGCAAGCCTCTAAGAGCTGGGCAGACATGATGGAGGAAGAGTCCTCGCCCATACCCCCTCTGTTTGAGGGTCTAATGGGGAGCGGGGAACTCAAAACGGGCTTGAAGGAGACAGAGGGTGACGCAAACTCCGACCTCCTCGATCTGGAAGACATGGAAGAAGAGGAAGACAATGCCTTCCCGACTCAACCGTCCAGGCCGCCCAGCGGAACGGAAATCGCCTCCCCTGGGGACAGTGACCTGTACGATGTGTGCAGACGGGCTGCTTTAAAGCTGAACATCCCCTGGCCAGCAGCTCAGGATGCAGGCGGTACAGAACGCGACTTGTATGATGGGAAGAGACTGCAACCGGTCTTACCATCAGCTAAACAGCTTTTACCAGCTGTTCCCGCCTGCATGAGAGAAATGAGCCGTTTCTGGTCTAGCCCATTTGAGAGCAAGCTCCCCACAAAGGGCTTCTCTAAACTGGAGATTCAGGGCATGGGTGAGTTGGGGCTGGTCGAACCCCCAACACGTGGAGCCTTCAGTGCCTTACCACCTTCACCCTAACCGCAGATCTGTGTCAGCATCTTCAAGCATCTCGCTTCCAGGTAAAATAGATCGCCTCACGGCATCTATTTACCAGCGGATGTACAAATATGCTTCACAATCAGTGTGCTCGCTTAACGCAGTCACACTGTTGTCAGCCTATCAAGGTGAAATCTTGGAGGAGATGGGTCGTCAGCTAGACTCGGGGACACCAAACCCCACCCTTTGGGATGAGATATGTGTGGTGAACAATCTTATCCTACTTCCTCTAGAGGTGCCGTTCAAGGTTGTGGTTGTGTCATGGGACTGGCAGTCTCAGGGGAGAGGGCCTTATGGCTAAACCTGTCAGGCCTGAGTGATGCCCAAAAGGCTGAAATTATGGATTCGACCTATGACCCATCAAAAGGTCTATTTGGCCCCTCCCTGGAGAAAATGAGGGAAATAAGTACCCTCAGAAAACAGGAGGGAGAGGCCTTCAACCTTTGTTTGCCTCGTAAACCTAGCCAAACTCCTCCACCAGGACCCAGACCTGGCTTTGCAGCTGCTACAGTGAGAGGGCGGCAGGGTGGACCTAGGGCTCCAAGAAGGCCTGCCGCACAACCTCCCCAGCAAAGTAAATCTGAGAACCCAAAACCATGGGGTAAGCATTCTTTTGCAGCGGCTGCTGCAAAAAATCGTCTAGCTTACCCTATGGAGGGGAAAAAGAAGCGGGCCACCTAGCCCCTGTCTTTTTTCCACAACTTCTTCCTCGGAAGAGAGGGTTTTCAGACAGCAGAGCAAACCTCTCTGTCCAGTGTTCAAATTCTCCTGTGGTCCCCAGTTCATCAGGAGTCCTGTTAAATTCTCCTCCTCGTGTGGAGGAGAATTTAGAGAGGAAAATTTGAGACAGACAACACAGTGTTTTCCAGCAGTTCAAAACTGTCATGCAACACTTCACAGCACTTTGTCAGTGTCACCAAGCACTCACCAGTGCCCCCTCACACATTTTACTGTTCTGGGGGAATCAAGGGAAATAAAAGAAGCTTTTCTGCAACCAGGCATGTTGCCGAGGGCAGGAAGCCCCCCGCAAAAAAAGAAGAAAATTGCAAAAATAAATCCATGTCATACCCCTCTGTACCCAACAGAGGGAGCTGGCGCTCTCTGCATGTCAGCGGAGCTCAGCAGTGCAGAGGGAATGACGTCACCCGTCATGGCAGGCCCCCTCTCTGCTCAGACAGAGGAGTGGCGCGCATGCGCAGTCTCCCCATGGGTTTTGACCACAATTTCCAGGGAGTACAGACTGCAGTTCACTGCGAGACCTCCGAGATTCAACGAGGTGCTCGTTTCAGTGGCCAACGGGGATTCGGCCCACGTCCTGGAGGACGAGATCGCATCCCTGCTAGTCAAACAAGCAATCAGAATAGTGCCGGAAGAAGAGGCTCATCAGGGCTTCTATTCATGCTATTTTCTCATTCCAAAGAAAGACGCGTGTCATTATGGCCCATTCTGGACCTGCGTGTGTTGAACAAACACTTACACAAGTATACATTCAGAATGTTAACACACAAGACGCTCTGTCGCTCCATTCGTCCGGAGGATTGGTTTGTAACCATCGACCTCTCCGATGCATATTTCCACATAGCCATTTACCCTCCACACAGAAAATTTCTCAGGTTTGCTTATCAAGGCACAGCCTACGAGTACCAAACAGTCCAGTTCAGGCTGTCATTAGCCCCGAGGGTGTTCAGCAGGTGTGTGGAGGCGGCGCCGTCTCCTCTGAGATCAAGCGGCAGAGTTTTTTCGTACATAGACGATTACCTCATTTGCTCTCGATTGAGAGATCAGGCAATCAGCGACTCTCAGGTGGTGTTAAACCACCTCATCAACCTGGGTTTCAGGATAAACGAAACGAGACGGAGTATTTGGGTCTCACAATAAACTCCCTCTCCTACCGCGTTATGTTATCGGAGGGGAGAACCCTGTCATTCGCTCGGTGCAGTGCGCATTTCCAGCTGGGGCAAGTCGTTCCATTCAGACTTTGCCTACAGCTCCTCGGCCTCATGGCGTCAGTGATTTCCGTTGTCCATCTGGGACTATTACGGATGAGGGATTTTCAGCGGTGGGTCGCTTCACTACGTCTATGTCCCTGCCGTCATCTTTACTGCAGGGTGAGAATAACACCTGCGTGCGTGGCGGCTCTCCGACCATGGGGAAACCCAGCAACCTTCGCAGTGCGCGTGCCCCTGGGTGCGGTATCGTCCAGGGTTACTCTGACTACAGACTATGACGGGCTGGGGTGCGACTATGATGGGCAGAGCTGTGAACGGTGTATGGTCAGAAACAATGGCACGGCTCCACATCAACATGCTGGAACTACACGCGGTATTCCTAGCTTTGAAGCATTTCATGCCTTTGATGGTTGGCCGCCACGTCTTGGTAAAGACGGACAACTCCACAGTGGTGGTGTACATCAATCGTCAGGGCGGGACCCGATCCATTCAGCTACACAGATTGGCCAGGGAAATAATTATGTGGAGCAGCACCAGATTTCTATCGGTTCGTGCAACGCACGTACCAGGAATTCTGAACAGAGGGGCCGATCTGTTATCCAGAGGCAGCCCCCTTTACGGAGAATGGAGGCTGCACCCTCAAGTGGTGGAGCAGATCTGGCAGAGATACGGACAGGCTGCCGTAGATCTCTTCGCCTCATGGGAAAACGCTCATTGTCCACTGTTCTTCTCCCTGTCGAACCAAGACGCTCCTCTGGGCGTGGACGCGCTGGCTCACTCATGGCCGAATGTGTTGCGTTCCCGCCTCTGAGCCTGATATCCCCAACTCTAGTCAGAGTGAGGGAACAGGGTCTGTCCTTAATTCTAGTGGCCCCATGGTGGCCATCGAAGCCCTGGGTGGCAGAAATAATCTAAGTTCTGTCAGCACAACCATGGCCCCTGGATGTGGATTTATTATCCACATCCAGACCGTCTGGCTCTCTGGGCCTGGCCCGTGAAAGGTGGAACCTAAATGCAACAGGTCTCCCTCCAGAGGTCATCGACACCATCCAGAATTCAAGGGCTCCTTCAACTCGTTTGCTTTACAGTTGTAAATGGCGAATTTTTGAGGAGTGGTGTGTGGAGAGACAGGCTATTCCTTTTCAGTGTTCTGTGGTGGAGGTCCTCTGCTTTCTACAGAACTTGTTGGAAAAGGGCAAGGCCTTTTCAACTATTAAGGTTTATTTAGCTGCAATCTCAGCTTTGTCATGTGGGTTTTGGTGATAAACCTGTGGGGCAGCACCATTTGGTGTGCCGTTTCATCAGGGGGGCGCGGCGTAAGCTGCCCACCTCTAGGCTTTCATGCCAGTATGGGACCTCACTCTGGTACTGGAGGCCCTTTGCCATCATCCCTTTGAACCTTTGGAGAGTATTGGTATGTGACAGCTGACCCTACTGTCACACAGTCCTGAATGGTAACTGTTTATTTTGTTCATCCTTAACATTAATTAGTGAATAGTTTAGATTTTTATTTTTGAAAATTATTTTCATTAACTTGACTTTTTAGTTAACTATTTGAAGTGCACAAATTTAGTTAACTTTATTTGTCAGTTCTTTATATTTTTGTTAAAAGCAACAAATTAATTTATTTGTTTTGAGTTACCAGTTTCCTGTGGAGCTGCTGGAGGGTCATAGAAGAGCTCCAGATAATTGATGTCCATATATGGCTGGCAAACCTCCTCAGCGGGTCGTTCCATTTGTTTGCCAGGGGACGGGGAAATTTGGTTTTCTTTAATTTGATTTGACCGTTTCTTGTTTTCTCTATTTGATAGTTTCATTTTGAGGTTTGTTTAACTTAAAGATTTGATATTGTATTGATTCGTATTTGTTTAAGTTTTTGGATGTTTAATTATCCCTTGTGTGTCAGCAGTGGTCTGATCAGCCACTATTTAAGTTTCCCTCATGTCTTGTTTGTTAGGTCAGTTTTGTGCTTGAGTTCTTTGTGTTAGTACCTGAGTTGGAGTTTGTTACGTTGACCTCAGTTTTTGGGCCTGGTTTATCATTGTTTAATTATTTTTGAACTTGTAATAAATTAAGATTATTTTTTGAATCCATTCAGCGTCTCTCTGGCTGGTTTATGTGAGAACCCTCACATGGTATGAAATTGCTTACATTGAAAACTGCACTGCTCTTAGCTTTAACTACTGCTAAGAGAGTAGGTGAGTTACATGCACTGTCTGTCAGTCCTACTTGCCTACAGCGGGCACCAGGGCTCTCTAAAGTGTGCTTGAGACCCAATCCTGCTTTTGTGCCCAAGGTGATGGAAACATCATACAGGTGTTCAATGGTGGAACTACTGGCATTCCATCCACCTCCTTTCTCTTCAGCAGAAGAAAAGAGGCTTAATTGATTATGTCCAGTGAGAACTTTGAGGGCTTATGTTGACAGGACAGCTGACTTTAGAAGAGCTGATCACCTGTTTGTGTCTTGGGCCACTTCTCATAAGGGCGAACCTATCTCTCGCCAAAGGTTAGCACACTGGATTGTGGAGACTATATCTCTGGCATATAGATGCTCAGGGTCTAAGCCACCTGAAGGGGTGAGGGCCCATTCTACCAGGAGCGTGGCCACCTCTTGGGCTCTGTTCCGTGGTGTGTCTGTCCAGGACATCTGTGCTGCAGCCAGTTGGGCTACACCACACACATTTGTGAGGTTTTACAGACTGGATGTGGCCCAATCATCATTGGCGCACACAGTGCTTGGGGTTGGCTCTTCAGGCTACACCCGAGTCCTGAATATAAATTGCTGCCAAGCATTGCTTCGGGGTCAGCATGCAATTCGGGAGTTGGCCATATTTTCCCATAGTGAAACACCGAGCGAAGTTAGAAAAAGAACGTTGGGTTACTTAACGTAATCCCTGGTTCTTTGATAACAGAGTGAGGTGTTTCACCAACACATCCCTTCTTGCATGATCACGGAAATAAACCGGCTTAGAATGAGTTGAGAGGGGTAGGTTGGCCGTGATATTGGATGGTGGGTGGAGCCACAGCCACGGCTCAACCTGTCTGTCACGGACAGACGTGATGTCATTGGAGCTTCCGTAGTTGGGTCACGCTGAAGAAGTTCATGTACTTCGAGAGTGAAAATTTTCAAATTTAATTGCTCACTTTAAATATATAACTAACATTTTTGCAATAATTTTCTACGTTGAGGTATTTCCATATTTTGGCTACCACTTCCCCATACAGCATTTAATGTGTCATAGCCGGTTGTAACTTTTTTCTCGAGGAGAGGAATACTCTGGGAACAGCCAGGAGCTTGAAGCTTCGAGTGGTTGGAACCACAATGTCACAAGGAGGTTTCATTACTGGCTAACTCTCTGGCAACAATGTGTGGTCTGACTCCACTCTTAAGAGGAGATAATCTCCAACAGGTGTGTAGAGTTCCAGCGTCACCGGTCATGCCCACCAGGCGGCCCCTGGTGGAAGGAGTGAGAAGCAGCAGCAAAATAAACCGAGCACCCAGGATCACCCAATAATGAAGATGTGTCTGTTGAGGAATATAATTATGTTAATAGTTAAAAGTTATGTTGATACACATTAAGATATGTTTTGCTGAAAAGGAATGTGTTATGTCGAATGTGCTGGGTCACTCTGACCCAGTAAGTTTAAGTTGTTCTAAGAACGTCTGTAAAATGTCCCAGATGTGAAAGACTGTTTGCATAAAGGAACTTGGCCAGAGTCTCTGTTTGGACAGATAAGAACTAACAAATTGACTAATGGTCCTCTGAGGGAGCAGATTTAACTTCCACGAAGTCAACCCAGAATTCTCGGAACAGAGACAACCAAAGCCAAAAGCGAGTCTGTAACGCCATTGGTCAAGGTTTCCAATACACAACAGCAGACTGAAAAAAAACAGTATAAGTATTCGGAGCGATGAGCAGAGGACGAGACATTTTGGACACTGAGACAATGGAATAAGATGATGATAATTGTAATTTGTGAAAATGCCGCAGATGTGCATTAAATGTCTTCCTGTTCCTGTCACAGAATTAACAGAATTCTCTTAATTCATGAATTCAGCACCTTTGAATTCCTCCATATGTCTAGTCTTAAGTATTTTTAAATTATTTTCATAGCTGTTTTCTAACTGTTCAATTTTTTCCCCCGTACAATTAAGGCTATTTAAATTCACAATTATTAATATTATTCTTATTATCCCACATATTAAAAAAACTTGTTCATTATTAATTTGATGAAACACCATCATTCCTATGTTATTTGAGTGTTTTTCTGACTGCCTGCCATCTTAGAGTTGGCTTCCCCTACCTGGACTCACACTTGTCCACTCCTTCTTACAGGGCTGGTCTCTCCAACTCTGGATAGCTTAAATGGAAAACTTTGTAAGAGGAGAAGGAAGGGCGGGCCAAAGAGGAATGACCGATTTCATTGGATAAGCCCAATGTGTCATAAAGATGTGTTGGATGGCGGTGAGGAGTGACGCAGAGACCCAGGTAATGATGAAGATAATGAGTTTAATGAAGAAGATACTCAAAAACAGTCCAACACAGGGAGCACGGCAGAGTGGAACACAGAGGCTCAGGACCGGTAGCAACTGACAAAAACGAGCAAAAGCCGACACAGGACTTCACAGTACCACTGTCCTGGCAGACGAGCTAACAACGTAGACGTATGTATGACAGCGTTAGACAAGGACCAGACGAGGAACACAGACAACAGGTGGGACTGAATACACACGGGGTAATCCAGGGAATGAGACACACCTGGGAAACAATCAACAGGGAAGACGCAGAGATGGAGACACAGGAAGCAAACTGAACACAAAAAACTCTTAAAAATAAACACAGAAACACGATCATGTCCGTCAATAAAATTAAACAATGGGTTGTTGCAGTTGAGGAAAATTATATTTAAAATACTGTATACTATACATTTTTAGATCACGAGAACCTCGGGATGCCCCACCTAGTGCATCAGTTTATTTGCCAGACTGTCACTCCTTCCCTGGACAGGAGTTCAAACTGAATGCATACCAACCTGCCACTGTGGTGGGTACTTTCTGCTAAAAATTACACGTCACTTCATACTTTTACCTGCATTTGGCCAGTGGCAGGTGTTAATTTCCACCCTCGTTTGTACTGTACAGTTGTATGAAACTAGCAAATGTTTTCCCTGACAACAGCACAGTTTGAGAACGGGTTCCAGAGTACAGTGGTTCTTACATATACCATTGTCTTGTAAAGGGAATAAATGGATCTTTTCCATCAGGCAATCCCTTGCTCATGCGTAGTATGACGCAAAACATAATGGCTTCCTACAATCCACAGAAGAATAGACTACAGACAATACAGAAATACAAGAGTAGGGGGGATCCTCTACAGCCTCAAGTACTAGGGCCATTCATGTCGAGGTGATGTTATGTATGGAGTCCTCGAGCTTCATTGATGCCTTTCAAAGATTCATTTCCATTTGTGGACCGGGACTGTTTAACCAACTTTCTAGGAGCATGCAAGGAACTTGGCATAACTCTGACACACTGTAACAATCAAAAAATCCAGGATTTCTTAAATGAAAATGAGTCTACATGGATTTTTAATCCACCTCATGCTTCACATAAGGGAAGAATTTGGGAGTGTATGATTGGCATCAAAAAGCGCATACTAGATTCCATGTTAAGTATCCCAACTCAGCATCTCACCCACAAAGTGCCAGTTACCTTTCTAGCTGAGGTAATGGCCATTTTGAACTCTTTGACCTTTAACTCCAATCTCTTCTGATCTTGGCTGTCCCTTTATTCTCCCACCTACTACCCTCCATACCCAAAGGACTGGAGGTCTCGCTATACCTCCTGGAGACTATGAGAGTGGAGATCTTTACAGATATCAATGGAGGGTGCAACACCTCTCAAATATGTTTTGGCATAGTTGGAGGAGTCAATACTTGAACCGTCAGATACGGCTTCTGCATGTTAGTGTTCCTGCTGAATCCTGAATACTGAACTTTTTATCGCAGACAGTGGGGTTTTTAAGGTTTTCCCTGACTGGGAACAAGATACAACTGCTGAATGTGACAGGTAGCCAATCAGAAAATGCGGTGATGTAAGAACAGAGGGAAATCCCAAACAGCTGACATATTGCATAACTGTGAGTCCGGTGGATATCGGATATGATATGTGGAAATGTTTATTATTATATAAAGGTCATTATTATATATGTTTGTTTATTCAGTTAAAATGTTAACTATGAAAAAACATTTTCATCCCCAAATCATAGTGCAGCAAACAGAGCGGCTGCTCCCCTCATCTTTTATCCACCACCTTTTCTTTTTGTTACGTCTTTTATCTCTTAAAATGAGTCCACAGACTGTCACTATTGCTTCTACATGATCATTATCCGTGTTTGGTTATTCCAAATTCCCGTATGCTATGTTGGGAGTTTTGTCAATTTTCTTCTGGAATTGCAATGTTCGTGACTGGAATCGGTTTGTGTGGTGTGCTGCTCCTGCCGTGTGGCTGGGGACACGAACCGATCGAACCTGTTGTACTTTCATCAGCTCTGTGGTCGCAGAAATTTGAAGAATTGGCTTACAAGTCTTAAATCTTGCCCTCTAAACCAGATGTAAGACTCACAAGCTCTACTCATCTCCTCTCCACCACTGCCCAAACACTCTGACTCTGGTCGCTATGGTAACGTTCACATATTCCTTCAAAATATGATACAGATGCACCACAAATAGTTTACTTTCGTGAAAATTTTAACTCACGATAATGACTAACGAGAGCCCTGAGCTTGTTTCTCTGCAACGAGACGGTCCCATCTGGGAGTGATGGGAGACAATGACACCTGGAGTGTTGCTTATATCCACAGCGTGCTTGGTCTCTACGTGGTGAAGCAGTTTGAAGCTTCATTCCCTCACTAGCAAGCCAGTCGCCGCATGTTACGCTTGTAATGTGGGACTCACCTACCGGTCCGGGATAAATCCTGTCTCTTCTCTGGGCCTTTCCCCTTTGCAAAGAAACTTTCCAAAGACACCTGATCTTTTTCTTACTCATTTTGCTGCTTGTGGGCTTAGTGTTGGCGCGCAAGTAACCGATAAAATCAGGTTAAAGGATTTTCAAAATAAAAGATCCTCCAGACTCAAATAATACATAAAACGGAAATATTCAGTTATTTCTTGCGCGGCCCGGTGCCAATTGGTCCACGGACTGGTACCGGTCCACGGACCGGGGGTTGGGTACCACTGAGCTAAAGGACCCTATGGACCGACACTCTTGTGGTTGCCTAGAGATGGACATTACACAGCCGCGGTGACCGCGGCTGTGTACCGCGTCTTTTTAAAACATCCTCAACCCGATTCTCCACCGCCCTTAGAACCAAAACCTCTCGTAAAGATACGGACATGAGAGGTAAGACTCAAAACCCAGGTTGAACATGTTAGAGAAGATGAATACAGGCAATTTAAACAAATGTGTTTGTCCTAGCGCGGTGTGCTGCATGATGTCAGACAGAATATATCAGGAGAGCTAAGACCTGGTTAGAACCTAAAGAACCATATATCAGCTTCATCCCTCAATCATCTCCTGAGGCTGATATGGTACAGAACATTTCGCTATGATTGATTAAGTTTCTTATTTTGGTTTTAATAGACTGATATGGTTTGATTATTAATCAATTATTTGCTTATTTAATGTATACTCGTATCAGCCAAAATACACAGTCCAGTCACATTAATGTGACCATCTGTCGAAAGCCAGAATAACCACCTTTCGCAGAGCGAACTGCTACGAGACGTGCAGGAAGAGAGTCACTTAGGTCCCTGAAGGTCTTCTCTGGGATGTTGAGCCATGCCGACTCTAATGCCGTGGCCAGCTGCGCTAGATTACGCGGTTGAGGATCCATGGCGCGAACAACTCGATCGAGATGGTCCCACAGATGCTCGATTGGGTTTAAGTCAGGTGAGTTTGCTGGCCAGGGGAGGACGGTAAACTCATCCTGGTGCTCTTCGAACCACGCACGTACACTGGCAGCTGTATGGCACCTCGCATTGTCCTGCTGGAAGATGCCATCATCCTGAGGAAAAACAATGCGCATGTAGGGGTGGACATGGTCCGCAAGGACAGATGCGTACTTGTATTGATCCATCGTGCCTTCCACAATAATCAGTGAACCCAGAGAATGCCAGGAAAACATTCCCCAGACCATAATGCTCCCGCCTCCAGCTTGGACCGTTCCTGCAATGGTTGCAGGGTGGTTCCTTTCAGAGGTTTCACGCCTTATACGCCAACGTCCATCTGTCCGATGGAGCATAAAACGCGATTCATCTGAAAACGCTACCTGTCGCCACTCAGTGGACGTCCAGCTGCTGTACTGGCGTGCAAATTCTAGCCTTCGTCGTCGATGAACACCAGTCAGCATAGGTGCACGAACCAGGCGTCTGCTTCGGAGGCCCAGACGCAGCAATGTTCGCTGAATAGTGGTTTGGGAGACACTTGTGGTAGCCCCTTGGTTCATTTTAGTGGTCAGTTGCTCAACGGTAGCCCGTCTATCTGCCCGAACGCATCTCCGCAACCGTCGTTCGCCTCTGTCATCTATGGCCCGTGGTGCACCACATTTGCCACGTCGTTGATTTTGGACAGTCCCATTTTGCCATGCACGGTACACTTTTACCACGGCGGCACGCGAACAGTTCACAAACTCAGCCGTTTCGGAAATGCTTCCACCCTTGGCCCGAAAGCCAATGATCATGCCCTTTTGGACGTCGGATAAATCGCTTCGTTTCTGCATTACGCCAACGATTGAAATGTTTTCCGAAGCCCACACACACCCTTTATATACGCTCAACTGCACTGTGCTGCCACCTGCCTTCTGTGATTGGTTATTTAACTCTGAAGTGGAAAGTACGTGGTGGTCACATTAATGTGACTGGACTGTGTAATACAAATGGCCATTTAAAGAACAAATCATATTAAGAGATTAACAGTAAATACATAAATATTTCCTACTTTAAAAAGATTTGTTAGGGCTTTCGGTTTGTTTTATTAAGAAATGTTGACATATTAATTCAGAGTTCAGTCGTCATTTAATGTATTATTAAGTCTGCTCAGGGCGGTTCTAGATGGGGGCCAGAAGGAGTACAGAAGAAATTATACTAAATAGATGTATTTTGTTAATATTCAGAGGTGGATTTTTTTTAACCTTAATTTTATTTTAACAATGAATTAAAAATTATAGTGCTGCACTTTTAACTGCTGTATTGAGATAGGATCACACTTTTCATCTACAAGATCAGGGCTCTGCAACCTGTATCTCTAGTGGCTCTTTGGCTTACTTGATATATCAAATGATGAAATATTGGTCTGTTTTATTTTTGTTTTGTTTTTTTCATTCTTTTTTATGTGTCACCATGGAAAAGCACTGACTATCCTGGCCCTCATGGTAAATTTGATCTAGAACCAACCTCCAAACCCAACTCCTCACTTGTATAAATATTTTAGTAATACTCTTTACAATACCAGAATTTTCACATAACTTTTATACACTTGTAGCCCTGTTTGAGGCGACATTGTGATTAAGTATTACGATCAGTTACTCAGTACTTGAGCAGTTTTCCAAATACATTTTACATTTGCTTAATTAAACATATTTAAAGTGTGCTACTCTTATTAGAGTACAATTTTGGAGTACACTATGTATGAATGATTGCTCTCTGGATCACTTTTTTTGAAGGTTTTGTTGGGTGTAGTTGCCTTTATTTGGAAGTAGATTGACAGGAAAGTGGGTAATGACAGAGGGGGAAGACATGCGGCATGCGACCACCGCCACGATGAGTAAGGCCTCAATATGTGGGTTGTGCTTTGCACCTGCGCCATCACATACAGCCTCTGGATCACTTTTTAAAAGCAAATAACACTGCCATAAATATTGTCCATCACTGCAGCGTATGGAGAGCCATTTAAGTGAAAATTAAATGAATAAATAAATGGGTGAAATAAATAAAAAATGAGTAAAATAAATCAAAAAATGAAGAAAATGAGTGGAATAAGTAAAAGAAATTGTTAAACCCAATTTTTCATTTATTTATTTAGACGTACCCATTTTTCATTCATCTATGTTTTATTTAAACATTTTTTAATGTAGCTTTTTCATTAAACCAATTTTTCATTTATTTTTCATATCAATTTCTCAATTTATCTTTTTCATTTATCTATTTTTTATTTATCGTTTTATCCATTTACCCTTTTTTATTAATCTATTTTTTAATTTAACCATTTTTCAATTTCCTTTTTCCATTAACCTGATTTTCTATATACTAGTTTCATTGATCAATTTCTCATATATTCCCCCTTTATTTACCCATTTTTCATTTATCTATTTTTCATTTATCCATTTTTCATTTATCCCTTTATCTATTTACCAATTTTTCGTTAATCTATTTTTTTATTTAACCATTTTTCAATTTCCTTTGTCCTTTAACCTGATTTTCTATTTTCCAGTTTCATTAATCAATTTCTCATATATCCCTTCTTTATTTACCCATTTTCTTTTATCTATTTTTCATTTCACATGTTTGAAAAATAAATTTTCCCATTTTCCAGTTTCCCTTATTCATTTAGTATTTCCTTATTTTCATATCACATTGTATTTCCCGCAAAACTTAGAAAAAATTAATGCAAATGAGAAGAGACACGTCATCAGGCTACAACTTCTCCAATTGGTTGCTTAGAGTCACCGTACATTGCTTCAAGAACCCTACTAACGGGTTATCAATAACCCGTTAGTAGGTTATTGATAACCTACTAACGGGTTATCAATAAGCTGAAGCTCATTAACTTCATTAGAAAATGGTGTTATTACTCCTGATTTTATTTTTTATGTAGCCGCTCAGACAGTATGTGTTTCAGCTGGCGGCTCTCATGGACTCAGAGCTTCACCGTCGGGGGTTTTTATAGTTTGGACGAAGCGGCCGCTGAAGTTGGCTTACAATTGAAGGTTCAGGACACCTTCATAGCTACCAGCTGTGATCCAACTATAAGGAGCAGACTTTACTGTACATCGTAAGTGAACTGCAATATCCAGAGGTAGCTCTATGGAGCATCGAGCTGAGAGCATGAAAGTGGCAAGCCTTGGAGATCTGCGTCAGAGGCCATCTCTCAGACATGCACCGCTGCTGTCCGTCCAGGATCCTACGGTTGCCCAGGCGTTACACGGTAAGCTACCGCTAATCTTTGTTTTCCAACTAGTCATATTTAATCAATCAATTACAATCACGGAAAGTTTTGAGTTGATCTCGGCAGTAGGTGACAAACTGAACGCCACCAGGATGTTGAGACCAGCACATCCTCTGATCCAATACATCTTATTAAGGATAAAATCAACAAAACGTGTTCAAATTAATTGCCCAACAAAATGAATAATCTCAGTAATTATTGTTTAAACAAGGTGTGTGCATTTCTGTGCATTTCGATACCATTACAAAAATAAAAAGAGACTCAAAGACCCTTATGAGCAGAGCAGTAAATATGAAGCCTGAAAACCTAATATCTTAATGGACTGAATCCAAGCGGTTGCCACAGCAACAGGTTGATTAAATGACATTAAAAAGTTAGGAGAGGTTTAGTCGATCGCCATTGTTTACTTTTGCCTGGATGCATCACAGCTGCTGTAGTTTATGAACGTTCAATAAACGACTAACTTGGACTAACTACCTTGTTCGTCTGCTACTTTATTTCATGAAGTAACAAACAAATGGCTTCTACCGCAATAATTATGTGAAATTAAATATTTTTGTAAGTTTTGTGCGCTCTGTCATCTTGGTTTGAGTCTGAGAGGCTTTTCCTGTATCAAACGTGCCATTTATTTAGTGGAAATATTGATGTGATAAAACTCTCTCCAAAATAACCTTTCAACTTTTAAATCTCCACTATTGAAAATGAGAAGCTGACATTCACAAATGACATTGAAATAAATTCTAGTCCACCTTCTGGTTTGTTGCGATTCCTCTGGATCCTGTTGGAGGAAAAATATACCAACTTCACAAGATGTGGCTTTAACCCAACTCCTGTTAGTCTGAAGTTTCTCATATTTAGGTAATCAAACCAAAGTTCAGATCTACCAGGGTCTACCCCGGTCTTACTGGTCAGACGCCACCCCTCGTGTGCCCACCTTTTCCCTTCGTCAGTCCCTCTCCGGTGGATTTCCCTTCGGAAGCTTCCGGGTCAGGAGCCCAAGCCCGAACCCAACCGGAGAAAAAGATACTATCGGACCACAGCCAAAGCCGCTCCTCCAGCAGTTAACTAACGTGTCCGCTCTCCAACAAATCCTAACCACCCAGCGCTCTGCTCAAGTTTCATCACCACCCTATCAAGTAAGACAGAACCAGATTTATTTCTGGGAAAATTCTCACTGTCACTTTCTAACCCTGCTTCTCCTGTTGGCAATAAGACGACCCGGTCATCAGTTCCAGTACTCACCCCTGACTCCTTCCCTGACTTCAATAAAACTTATCATTGTACATTTTATCAGTCTCCTCTGGTTGTGTTCTTGTATGTGGGTTCGAAAACTGAATACCATCATGACACTTTATGGGTGTAGGATTCTCTATTTATGCTGGATGAATGTGCTTAACATTTTGATATACAGCCTTGGGCGCTGCCAGAAATCGTGGGCCCACTGACAAAAAAATTGTTTGGGCCCCCCTGCACAGCTGCTGTTCCAATTTTTTGAGTCTATTTGACCCATAAAAAGTGTCACAATTTTAAAGGCTTGCATCTGCCTTGCTTGTTTCAATACTGCTAATTAGCACAATATTTACTGCTTATTGTTAAGGAAATATAACCATTTTTAGTGTTTGAGTTAGCTCTATCGTTTACTTGAAGTCACTGGGGTCGTAAAACCACAGGAGACAAGCAGTCTTATCTGTGTGGGGATCATTTAAAAAACAGGCCCACGTTTGGTCTCAGGAGGGGAGGAATCTCCGGTGGACATCTGGTGGGGTAAACTATTGACCTGCAGTTCACCTTAAGACAATTTGGTCTAAAACAATACAGCTAAGTCTCCTGAGGCATTTGTAAGTTGTAAAAGTCAGCAGAATTTTTAGAGTTCTGATTATCTTCAAATAACATCAAGGAGGTAAAAGTCTCTTTGATGTCTCGGCAGATGGTAGGGAAGTGCCGTTTTCAGGGGTGCTCGGAGGCGGCTTCTAATTGGTCGAGAGGTGTTGCCCCCTATTTGAATAGAACACACCTACTAGCATAAAACCTCTTGCGCAGGGAAAATAAGACAGAAAATAGTCAATTCTTAGCACCATGGGCTGACTGTTTCTCCGAGGACGTCTCCGACGTCTTCGTCTTTTCCTCTATCTGTTTTATTATATCAGGTGACTAATGGGTGACTGTGTTTTCCTGTAATTTTTCTGTCTTGTGTGATACTTTCTTCTGATTGGATTAAATTCTGAACTTCTGTGACGCCATCACGCTGCTTACGTCTCTTCTGTGTCTCGCGAGAGTTATCAGACCGCGGACAAGAAACCGGGACCCAAGAACAAAGGAAGAATCATAATTGCATAGTTTAAAGGTTTTACAATAAGAATCCCCTTATGATAATCGACAAATTGGAGGCTCGTCCGGTTGCGCGGTCTGGAACCCTCTGTGGGGACGCTGAGGATTCGTTGCGGTGTTTAACTGCAAACGGTGAGTTAATTCATTTTTTTGCTTTCGGTTTGTAGTAAGCGCCATCTTGTGTGCGCCATCTTGTGAGTGGCGTTCCAGGTGTTCAGAATTACTTTCTGTGTACAATGCGTACGGAATCTTCAACCGAAATTAAGCATATTTGATTTAATGGTTAATGGTGAAACACACGTTGTGAACGGTGAGCTTTGGCACGCTCCGCAGAGCTGCACCCTCTGCTTTTGTCTGCTAGGTGTTTGTGACCTTGGAAGTTAGCCGTCTCCTAAAAACAAAGATTTGGCATAGTTAGTGTGTTAATGATCAGTCTGAATCGGCTGAGGACTTTGCTGGTCCAAAAAGGGGACTCACCATTTACGGTCAACATTGGCTTCAGTTCTGGGAACTGCGTTCGGACGGGTCTGGGATCCGTTGCGGCGAAATTTTAATTCGAACGGGGTAATGCCAGCTTGAAGACGCTGAGGTGACGCCGCCTTCCCAATTCAATCACACAAAGTGCAGTTGGAATTGGTGGTAGAAAGGCGTTTTGTAAATTGAGTTTGACCGGCTCGTAGCAGACTGGAAGTGATGAGTAAATGAAATAGTTAAATAAGTCTGCGCAAGGTTTTGTTCGCATTGTATAAATAGCCGGCTCTTATTTTTCTATACTATCTGTTTGTCCTTTTTGTTACCTGACTTAGCGTGTAGTTTTCTCTGTGTGAGTGTATGATTTGTGTTTTATTGTCTTTTTATTATGTGTCTTTGTGTGTCATAAGTGCCTGTTCTGTGTTACTTGTTGTGTGTCCGTGTGTAGCTGTGTGTGTGTCAGTGCGCGTGTATCAAGCTGTGTGTGTGTGGAGCCCCGGTCCTGAGCTGTGTGGGGGAGCTGTTGGAGTGACGGCAGACGATTCGCAGCTTCTGTTGGAAAATGCAGGACTGCGACGCTATAAATGTGTACGCGCACTTTCACTGTATGTATGGATTATGGCCGCGCATTTTTATTCTGAAGTTCAGTGAATGTGTAGTTTATGCTGTGACGATCTGAGCGGCCAGTCTCCGGGTATATGGATTTTTGTTCAGTTGATTTTTATTTTTATATTTTTGTTGTTTCGAACCATTTAGATGGTTGCGTGTCCCATGGGCTTAGGTATGGTAGGAATTAGGCTCCTGCTATATACTGAGGATAATTGGCTGATTGACTCTATTTCATTGCGATTTGCATTTTTGTCTTACTGTTTCTGTGGCTGAACTGTCTGTGCACGCAGTTCTGCCCCAGACGCAAGAGACACAGCACATTTGAGTGCTACACAGTGATAATGTACTAAGTCTGTCTGCAGACGATCTTATATGTAATTATGGAATGGAGCAGTGTGTGACACGAATGTGCAGTGAGTCTGGGAGGATGTTGAAATGACATTACAGCCGGCACCCCATTGGAGACTTCAGTTTTTAATTTGGTCATTTAATTAGGATTTTGGTTAGACACACTGACAATAATAAATATAAGGTTTTTTGCGATACACACCTGCATGATATATGAAATTGACATGATAATTCTGGGAATCGTTGTTCATGTCATAAGGTATTTTAATTCCAACAGGTTCTAAACATTTACTGCTTTAATCGTTTTTCTTTCCTGCTTTTCATATAGATAACTCGGGACGTGTGGACTAATCCATATTTTTCTCTTAGGTGATTCTACGCACACGACGATGCATTTTGTGTGGAAATATGTTCATTTCATTTCTGATAATTTTTTTCTTCTCAGGCATGGTGTTATAAAATTGTGTTGAAAACTTTGAACAGGATGGATTTTGGTTTCTAATCTGGGAAAATAGGTTTGGAAGTTGGAATCGGTACAAATTGGGGAGTTCTAACTTTATGTAGAACAAAATGTTTTTATTTCATGTGTGACAAACAAATTACAGGTGACCATGAGACTCTTTTAGTTGCTGTGAGATATTCCATATGTTTTTATGTTTTTGGGTTCTACCTGTATTCTGTTTGTTCTGTTTATAATGTACTAACTACTGACTAACACACTAACTTAATTGTTTTAATGGTTGGTCTGTGTAACACATGGGTTACTGATTTGGACATGTTGAGAGGAGCACGATTCTTCTATTTTTGGTTTTCCACCTATGATTGTTTTTTAATGAATTTATGTTTTTATTAAATAGATGGGGGAGTAAGCTAAAATAGGCCTTACTTAAATTGGTGAGATTTGGGGGCAGTTGATGGTGAATCTTTTAATCAAAACTTTTGACCTTCATTCCAAAATAGTGGATTATGGATTTAATTATGTAAGGAGATTTTATCTTGCCTTTATGATTCACTAACATATGATGTCTGCTTATAAGTGGACTACAAATTGAGATAATGAAGCCGGATGACAGTTAAGCATCTGTCATGTTTACACACATTTGGAATATAGCAGATTTCTATGTCACTGCTGATTTTTTGGCACAAGCGAAGTGAATGCTTTCGAGGTGCTATTTTGCATAGATCAAAACAAAGAAAAAACAGTGAGTGAGCTTATTATATCACTTCTATCACATTTGGTTGTGAAATATCTTGTTTTAATTCCATTTTTTTTCTCTTTTCTTTACAGAAGGTGGGGTGTCAAGCCAGAGGAATGTCAGATGGCTCTGTGGAACCTTGATATCGCACAGGGGTCTGAAAGTTAATTTGACATTTTGCAGTACGGAACGTTGGTATAGCCTTTTGTTTTATTTTTTGTTAACTTGGTTTGTTTTACACTGGCAGTTCTGCTCTTGGAGGTTGAAGTGCTGTGGGGGTAGGTTTCTTGAGGCTGGAAACATGCTTGGAGATGTGAGATGATGGTGTCGCTTGGCATCTGGCTTCAGGTGTCTGCTGTTGCTTTAAGCCGATGTCTCGGCTCTCCGCTCCGCTGCGATTACAAACTGTGCCTCTGAAATGGACTGTTCAGTGGAAGTGACGACATCTTCAAAGACTGAGGTCGGTGGAGTTTACTGCTATTTCCTGTTATTTGGGTCACGACAGGACCAGAGATGGATTACACTCTGACTGTTATCTCAAGCGTGCTGGCAGGAGGTCACACTTCATGGATCAAAGGACATTCTGCTGGGAATGGATAAGGAGGAGTGGGGATCCTCCGTGGTTCTGTGACTTTTGCTGTGTCTCTTCCCTCGGGACCACTGCTGTCATTCACAGCTTACCTCAGTTCAAAGACGGGACATGCATACCCTGTACCGTTTCTGAGTCACATGGACTCTGCACAGTTCACGCTATAGCTCGGTGGATGTCCTGTTTGTCTGGTTGCTGGGTGATACTGGATTCTCCACCTGTCGCATGTGACTTTAGTCCTCTGACTCCTCCTTCAGCGTGTTTTGGCCTCTGAGATGCAAACCACTGCCAGTTGTCGGTTTGAGTTGGTGAAATTTCACTGTTTTTCCAAATTTATCTTGTATTAAGTGCGATGTTTATTTTAGTTTTTATTTTTTATTTTAGCTGACTTACTTTGCCACAGGGCATACTATATTTACTGGGTTTATTGCCTCACATTCCTCTCGCTTGACATTCTGACCTTTTGGCTATGGTAGGGGTGTGACAACAAACAGGATGTCTCAAAAGATTTATGATTGCAAGACTGGTGTTTGTGACTCTCTGCAATTTTTGAACAAGCATTTTTTGCCTCAGTGATTCACTTCGTTTGTCTCAACTTATTTTAATTTCAGACTGACGAGCGTGGTGCAGGGGGATAATTCAGATTTCCTATTTTTGGCCATAACTGACTTACATTGGTGCCGCGTTTTACCTACGGCGGTATATGATTTAAATGTCATTTGGTTATTCCTCAGTTGCAGTATTTTAGTGAGATCGGGAGTTCGACTGCATTTGACATTTGCATTTGACCATACTGAAGTGGACTGAGTACACAATGAGCTAACAGCACCACGTTCCTTCTTACTTTCTAAATTTTGACTCAAATATGAATTTGCATCCACCTGGAACATGGGACGTGGGTTAGCAGTGACTGATTTCTCTATTTAATTTTTATGGCATTTTATGGTATTCTATGACAGAACATTTGTTCTGTTATAGAATAAAGAGGGAATAAGAAATAATTAACATGCATGATTGGAATCAAATAGTTTATACAAAACAGTGTTTCCTAAAAAGAGGGAAAGGGATCGTGACATAATTACATATCACTCCATATGATTCAAAATAAGTGGTTTAAATAAGGCATCCGGGAAGGCCTAAAAATAAATGTTTACAGAATATAGTTGTATCAAGCTTCTCCCCAGTAAATTGAAAATATATTGATAGAAATAAAAAGGATAATTCATTATTAAATAAGATAAATAAATATTTAAAAAGAAAAACTGAATCAAATATTAAAAGGGTTGAAATTTGGAGTGTGGAATTTTGAGTAATTTGGATGAATCATTTTTATTTAATGACACGGTTAACATATTCTTGCAAGACAAGCTGATCATCCTTTGAGGATTTAAAATGAAAAATTAGGATTAAAATTAAAGTGGTCTAAATTGGATATTTAAAAGGAACAATTATGGAACTGTTTCTAAAGAGAGTTAACTTAAGGAATGAAATTATAATCTGAAATGAAGGCATAAGAATAATAAAATAAAAGTTAAATACAAAATCTCTACATGCCTGATAAATTGAAATAAACTATCTAAATAAAATTTGATAATAAGAATAATATATGATTTGAAATGACAAAATAATTAGGATCGTTTATTGTGGTTTCCTCTTACTACGTTTTCATCTATGACTTGCCAAGGAAGTCATTTTATTTCAAGGATGTTTAACACAGAGACCCAAAATGAAGATATGTTTGAAGATTTGTACAACCAATTGTTCCTAATCAATTTTTTATTTTTCACAGCGACTGTAGATTTATTGATGGATTCGAAGCGTTTTATATGCGGGATATTGGGTCTAATTTGATTATTCGTTATACGGATAATTCTGGATAAAATTTAAGAAAAGTTGAAAATTGGCTATAAACTGTGCACAGTCTAAATTCAAATTAGATAAAACGTTTTGCTATGGGTCGATATTTTTATGTGTTGTCCATTAACAAATTAACAGGGTTCTCTTCATACGAGTTTGACACGAGAAGGATGTTTCCGACACCTGCGCATGGACTCCAGAAGGGGCAGGTGAACCGGCACATTTATTTCATAATGATGTTTTTGAGAAGTCCTAGGTTTGAGACCGGAGTGTGCAGAATACCAGACGTCACAGGACCAGTTCCAGGAATCATCTGGGTCCAAATTAAAGTCATCAGAAGGACGGGGGCTGAACTTCACTTCACCAGACCAGGATGAGAGATCAAGAGGACGTCTGATGCTGTTCATCTGCATGGAAAAGAGACGCCGGGTTCCAGTGGAGTCAGTGCGCAGCAGCTGAGGAGCCCCAGTGAGCCTTCAGACGGAGGAGCTTCGACACGCAGTTCCCCAGACCAAGGAGGATCGATGGTTCCAGTAATAAGTGCAGCAGGAATTCCTGCTGAGACCACTTTTGCTTTCTGAGTTTTGAGGTCTTCAGAGATCCGAACAGGCATAATAATCCTGTTTTGGTCTCAATTTATTGAGAGAAGAGGAGATTGAAATTTCTCTTTAACCTCACTGTTTAATTGGCATAATAATCCAATTTTCAGTGAGCAACGGACGCTCAGGTGGGAAACTTGAGCTTTAAAATACCCGATGAGGGGATACAACCGATCAAGCCTCAAGAGGATCACACATCGACCTCACGTTTGCGTTTTTTATATCGTTGATTTTGCGAACTCTTTATGAACCTTCGTTTTTGCGCGTCCATTCGAACTATTTTTTGTGAAACTCATATTTTTGTTTAAGAAGAGGATCACCAAAGAAGAGACACGAACTTTGATAATTCTGTGTAAAAAAAAAAAAAAAAAAAAAAACATTGAAACCAGTTGTAATTGCTTTTTGTGTGTTCTGATTTTCCCTCCACAGCTTTGAGTCTGTTGGTTGTATATGTTGGAAGGATGAGGATTGTAATGTGGTTTGAATCCCCTGAAATGATTGAGTTATAAGATCTTCATATTTAAAAAAGGTTAATGGGTATTTGACATTTGGATTGGAAAGCTTATGAATTCTTTAGGTTCTACAGGTGAGTATTAAACTTTCGCTCAGGATCATTCTATCATCTCTAGGTAGAATACAGAGTTTAATTTGAGATACAAGTAACTGGTCCGGGTGGCAGTAGCTTACCTAATCCACCTCCCTATTAGTTGTTTTTCCAAGGTGCTGCAGATGATGGGCTGTAGACCAGTGCTGTCCTGCTTAGACAGGGCTTTTAGTTAAAAAGGGGGACTGTTAAAGGAGTATATCAATGTTTGGTCATTCTAAATTTTTTTGATTCCTTGGTTAAAACACTAATCAATTTATTTTGTGAGGTCTGTAAATACTCAGACCTCAAAAGGGGGACTGTTAAGGAAATATAACCATTTTTAGTGTTTGAGTTAGCTCTATCGTTTACTTGAAGTCACTGGGGTCGTAAAACCACAGGAGACAAGCAGTCTTATCTGTGTGGGGATCATTTAAAAAACAGGCCCACGTTTGGTCTCAGGAGGGGAGGAATCTCCGGTGGACATCTGGTGGGGTAAACTATTGACCTGCAGTTCACCTTAAGACAATTTGGTCTAAAACAATACAGCTAAGTCTCCTGAGGCATTTGTAAGTTGTAAAAGTCAGCAGGATTTTTAGAGTTCTGATTATCTTCAAATAACATCAAGGAGGTAAAAGTCTCTTTGATGTCTCGGCAGATGGTAGGGAAGTGCCGTTTTCAGGGGTGCTCGGAGGCGGCTTCTAATTGGTCGAGAGGTGTTGCCCCCTATTTGAATAGAACACACCTACTAGCATAAAACCTCTTGCGCAGGGAAAATAAGACAGAAAATAGTCAATTCTTAGCACCATGGGCTGACTGTTTCTCCGAGGACGTCTCCGACGTCTTCGTCTTTTCCTCTATCTGTTTTATTATATCAGGTGACTAATGGGTGACTGTGTTTTCCTGTAATTTTTCTGTCTTGTGTGATACTTTCTTCTGATTGGATTAAATTCTGAACTTCTGTGACGCCATCACGCTGCTTACGTCTCTTCTGTGTCTCGCGAGAGTTATCAGACCGCGGACAAGAAACCGGGACCCAAGAACAAAGGAAGAATCATAATTGCATAGTTTAAAGGTTTTACAATAAGAATCCCCTTATGATAATCGACATTATGAATTTAAAATCCAACAGTCTGCATCCAGTATGCAAGTAGGTTGTTTAAATGTTTCTATTAGTTTTAGATTACTGAAATATCTCTCCCCATGAACAACAGTCAAAAGCAACATGCAACTTCACATAAAGCAATCCAGACTTCTCAAAAATGCTAGTAGTTGCATTTTATTCAAGCTGCAGTACATAACTTTCAGGGTTTCCCCCTGTGTATTATAGGCCCACCATGCTTTACTAGCGCCACCGCCAGGCCAAGCTTTTGTTTTTTTATAAGGAAAATAAAATAATTTTTAAAAAAGAGGGGTTTTTTGCGTTTTTATTGTCGGATTGCAAGCGTCTCTGTTACTCTGAGCGTTTCACTATCGGAGCAAATTTATTCCTAAAAGACATGTTTATACAATATATGTTTATAGTTTATGCATTTAAAGCCGGACCAATCACACCGAGGGCTCTTCTGCGTGTTGTCTCGCACGCTGCAGCAGCAGGATGTCACAAATTAACCTCAGCGCGGATCCCGCTTCTCTTTTCACTCGAACTTGGACTCAGGCTGACCGCTATGGATATTTACGTCATTTACATCATCGTGAAGGTTTAACCCGGCGAGAAGCGTCTCCTCGCAGTCACACATCACGCTGATTTTATATTATTATTACTGGTATTATTTTTCCGGTTACACTAAGCACCAAACCGTATCAAATGTTTTGCCCACTTAGACAGAGTTAATGCACCGGACATCTGAAAAATTCGTCCAGAAACTCTAACAACCAAAATAGTTTCTATGTCCCCTTGTCAAAAACTCAACAGACACGAAATTAAAGAGCTACTAAAGCCACATTATCAGCATTGAATTCCCGTTTGTTGCATATCTCTGCGCTGTGGAGCGGATTAATACATCATGCAGGGCCGGTCCAAGGCTGTATGAGGCCTGGAGCAGAATCTGACTGAGGGACCCCTCATGCTGCTAAAACCATCAGCAGCTCTAACAGCTTCTGTGTTAGATTTAGTGAAATCTAGGACAGGGGGAGTAGTTTAACTGGCAAACCTAAAAAGCAATAAATTACATTTTGCAGTTTACAAATTTTTATTTGTGAACAAACGGAGCTGAAACTAAAAGATTCAACTCACAGCATCAGATGGTTGCTATGGTAACAAACCAAGTTGACTATCAATATTGTTCTTTGAACTTTTACAAAGGAAACTTGCCAGCTCCTTAAAATCTATAAAAGTTAAATAATTTTAAATCTTTTAATTTATGTATGCTGAAACCATTATGTCAAATTTAGCAACAATGATAATCTCGATAAACAAATGCTACATGTAGCCTATATTATCTGTGGTCTGTGTTACAATATTAGCATTTATGGGGCCCCTGATGGCGATGTTGACTTAATTTGGATTTAACAGAAGTGGAAATAATTCATATTCATTTTATGTGTATTTTTTGATTAGTTGTTTTTAAGACTAGTTGAGGGTTTATATAGCAGTTCAATGACAATAGCATATTTTTACTTTTTTGCCAACTTAACATCTTTTTATACAACGACCGCTGCGCACCATAAGGGGTTAAAAAAAAAAAATAAAAAAATGAGGCGCACATTGTGCAAAACTCTGAAACAGGAGAAGCGGGACAAAATACGGAGCGACGAACTAGATGTGAATTATGGCATAAAAACAGATAATCTGATGCTAAACAGTGAAAAAATCAACACATGATGTGAAACATGACGATTTGGCGGCGCAGCAGACTGAGTGAATAGCGTCAATAAATGATAAAATAAATCTAGCAACAGGAAAGAAACTAGAGTGGACATAGCAATAAACCAGGGGAGGATAATACTAATCAAAGGAAACTAAATAGAAATGGATGAATAACAAAATGCAAGAATAAACTAAGAAACTAAAGTAAATACAGAGGAATAACTGGTATGGCAAGACCTTTTGAGCAATAATGAATACAGAGGACCGTATGGCAAGAATAAACAGACACTATTTCCAGATAAAAGGTAAAATAATATTGTTGAAGTGCAGAAACAAGCATAAAAATCAAAACATAGTGATAGTAATATTAATGATAAAATAATGGTCAGTGCAAAGTAACCTACAAATTATTTGGTGGGGGGCGGTGAGGGATCTGTATAAGGGCTAGGGGGGCGCTGACCCAAAAAAGATTGAGAAACACTGATCTAAGCATTACGTTTGTACGCTTGAATCTTATTTTACACATATGTATACTATCTTGAGGGTTTGTGAATCTTTTTCAGACTAATTCAGCTACATAATTACCATATACGTAGTCCAGCCAAGAAGAAACAAATGCATGGATTATTTTTTTTTTTTTAGAAACTTGAAACTAGTTTAACCTTGGTGTCAAAAATAACACCAAGGTTCTTTGAATTGCATTAAATTGGGTCCCAATAATAAAGCAGATTAAGTGATTGAGTAAGGTTCTAGTCCAAAGATGACAGCTTGTATCTTGTCAGAAAAAGCAGTAAATTTAACCTCACAATGATTTGGCAAAATATTTAATTAGTATCTTTTCTTCTTGTAAAGTTATGTAAATTTTATTTGTATTTTATTGTATTGGTAACGTCCTTTGGCCACTTTCAGTCTTTTCCTTCTAGTTTCATCTTTCATCTTGGTTTCATGTATATGTTCATTTTTCTATAAGGAAGATTTTTTTCTGAAGTATTAGTCGTGGTCATCATGAACTGGCCTCCTTATGACCAGACACACATCAATGCAATAAAGAGGGTGAAATGAAATAACTAAATGGCTACTTCAGTCAGTGAGAGCTTTGAAGTGCTGTTTTCATCCCATTTTGACCAAAATAAATGTGTGTTTTTATGATCACATGTGTCGGGAGGTTGCTAATGGGTTTGGAATAAAAGACAACATTTTGATTCAGAAAAGTGCTGGTGACACAGACACCTTTTTTTTCTTCAGCTTATTTTAAAGCCAGGCCACTGCTACTCCCCTATCATTGGTTTATCAAGTCAAAGATGATGATCCACTCTCCGTTAATGCTCATCTGCTGTCAGAGCTGATCCCAATGAACTAAATAAAAGGCTGGCATCTATGCTGAATAGATGCATTGTCTTATTCTGCTCCCTTTAGCTGGGCATTATGGAAATAAATTCATGTGAAAGATTGAGGCCAGCCAAGGCTGTTCTCCCCTCCTCCTGAAGGCAATTTCATTTACTAATTTAGACAAGCTGCTGGACAGCTCACCTGAGAAGCAGTGAGGTGAGGGGCTTCATTTTAGACTTGTGTTTATAATGTTATTTGTAAGGTTTCAAGCTCAAAAGTAAATTTTAAAACCTGAATGTGTTTGGTATCTCACATGTAGTGACACTACAACAGAAGTGGGCATACATTGCACATGCAGATAGTAACAGTCTCCTGCAGAGAATTTGGTAAAATTCACTCAAATTCTGATAAGAAACTAAAGAAAACATATTACTTAATCAATTATGAAGATAATATGTTCCTTTTATGCTATATCTAAAGGTCTTTGCACTCTCCATTTAAAATTTACATGTAATGAACACAAACTGCTAAATACTAAATGAGGCTTTTAACAACATCTTTAATGAGGGTATCATGTAAAATCAACTTTTTAAAACTTTATACTATGTTATACTGCCGGGCTGTAGTGGGATTCATTTTCAGATTTTCATGCCTCAGACCGGCCCACTTCAGACAACAACCTATCATTACTAAAATCATGTAATTACAATCTTACATGTGAAGTTTACAAGAATGTGCCATTCTGTAAATACTTGTAATTCAGTGTATTTTTCTCCCGGCTCCAGAGGAATTTAACTGGGATGGCTATGCCTTTTTTTAGGGAGGTTCAGTAAAAGGGCTTTATGAATGAACACTACTGTATTTAACCTTTCAAAATTAAACCACAATGATGTTTATTAATACAAACCCAAAAATAAGCTAAAACAACAGTTCTCTTTATCAGCAAGTTATAATCTTTCCTTACCTGAGTCCTGCTGCTGGCATCTGGTTCAATGTCCTATTGTGATGATAAAGGTTTATTTCAAATATGTGGAAAGCCAATAGTGAGCATAACATCTGCACAGAAATGTAAGAGTCTTCACATTAACTAAATAGCAAACGATGGTACATATGCAGAGGTGAGCAGAGTAGTCAAAAATTGTATTTAAATGAGAACAGCACTACTTCAACATATTTTACTCAAGTAAATGTAAAATGCAACTTTCCAAGAAATTACTCAGGTAAGAGAAAAAAGAAGTTCATAAAAAAGACTACTCAGGTCATTATATAATCTGATTAAACATTTAAAATTATGTAGTCAAACAGACACAAACTATAAATAAATACAAACTAAATTCAGGCAGAAGAGACTTTTTCTAATTAATATGTGTTTCCCCTAATATTAAACTTTACATAAAATCAATACTTATAGCAGTTAATGTGTGCATGTCCCTGGTAAAAAAAAAAGTATACCTTAGTATACTAAATTTTAGCATACTTTTATCGATGTACTTCAACTGTACTATTTTGGAACAACTTATTTTGTACTTAGTATACCAGTGATTCTTGAAAATAGGGACAAAATGGATTTTAATTTTCCCATATTTTTTTTGTTATTTCTCAAATTTATGTATACAAATATGTCAAATAATGTTTTGGAAATGTAAAGATGCTGAGGTACAGGCTCCCAGTTGCAACATTTTTTTAAAAAATTACATTTTTAATCGACCTGACCCAGAACGTTGTCATCACCATCTGGCAAAAATACATCAAAAATAATTTTTAATGACCCTATTAGTGATATTTTTACTCATTTTGCAGACAAATACTTCTCAAGAAACAAAATAATTATTATTTAAAACAAAAAACCATAAAAATCAATCTGACGGAGTTGACACTGCATGACGGAGTTGACACAAAACTGAAGGGTGTGACAAACTAGTGAGTAAAATGAAAAACTTGGTACATGTGAAGTAATGCAATTTATGTAAAAATACGTTAAAATGAATTAACTCCACATTTAAGTGATAATTGACAACAATTTCACTGAAAGAGTCACAAAAACTCTGATGGAGTTGACATCTGACGGAGGTGACAAAAAGCCAAACTACCTCAATTTATATGACGTTATTCTGAAGGAGGCCATATTGTAGCTCATCAGGTCCATAAAATCTTTACATTTTACCAAAATTAAGCTTTTATTTCACAAAATCTTAAAGTTTCGTAAAATGTCAGTTCGGTGTTGACACATCATGGTTGTGACAAAAAAACTTAGGAATAAAAAGAAGAAAAAAACTAAAGAATAACATAAACTAACCAGAGCTAACTAGCCCTCCTAGCAAAGGAAGAGAAAGAAAGTGGTCATGGGGTCCTCAGAAGTTCTACTGCCCCCAATAATGCCTGATATTTTTTTACATTCTTTTCATTTCTGACTGTGTTGACAAAAACTAAGGACAAATTTCAATGGAGTTGGAAAATATAAAAAAATTATTTTTAATTCAATTTATTGATACTTTTATAATTATTTATGACTACTTATACTTAATTGTCATAATATATAATTTTAGTATTTCTTTAATTGTTTTAAACTATTATAATGTACTGAGTTCTGCTCCTGGACAAAGGCTTTTACAGGCATCATCCACCGACTACAATGTTTAAAATAAAAAAATATTCAGCAAATACCTGAAAAATATACAGTACATTGTTGTGCTCACATGACCCAGGTTAGTTTAGTCAGATATTTGAAAAAATTATATTATTTCTATATTTTATTCAAATTTTGTGCTTTATCCATAGGACCTGTTTTGTCCCTATTCTCAAGAATCACTGATACTTTAGTAGTATTTAAATAGTATAAAATTACAATTAATAGTATACTTTAGTATACTATACATACTTTTTTGGAACAACTTCAAGTATACTTAGAGTGTACTTAACGTATACTTTTTAAATTTCATATTTCAGAGCTATATTATATTTTGATATAATTTTTATATTTTGAGTGTTAATTATATAATTATGTCTCAAAATTATAATATTAAATATACTTCAAATATATTTTAAATATACTATTAATATAATAATGCATTTAAATTACACTTAATTTTTATTTTTGATTTCCTGCTATTGATAACTACAATTTTAATTACTCTTAATTCGTCTTTATTCCTATGTACCTATTTTGTAATCAACATGCATAACTACACTACAGTACTTACATTGTTTTAGGCTAAAATTACATGGAAAGATTAATTACACAAGATGCCCAAGGTAATTCAAATATTTTTTATTACAGGCATTTTTAAATTGTCCAATTTTACTCAACTTTATGAACTTTACATAAATTATCAGTTTACACATCAAAAGTGAACACATGAACGTGAAAATTTAAATGTGACAATAAAACATGAAAGTGAGGATCAACGACAGAACATTCCTGTTCACTGCACCTTACAGAAACCTACAAAAAAGAACAATAGAGCAATTAAACAGAGAAAGCATTTGTATTTAAAAAGAACAGAAAAATGGCAAATAAATAATAATACTTACAATTTCAAGACGTTGTGGACTCGCCATGTATGTGACATCATAAGAACTGATGATGATTGGGACCGGATGCCTGGTGTGGAAAAAACTTTCTGGGTGTCTTCTTTGCCTGTTTATGTTGGAAGTACAAAAAAAATAGTCAGCAGTGTCATAGAGTAAGTTGATACTGGCATTAACTATGAAGCTGTTTTAAGTGTGGACTTAAGGAGACAAACTACCTTAAAATATTCCATCCATGATCTGAACACACTGATCCTTGCAGGGTGGCCAGGGGGACTGGTGGTGCCCATCTCCAGCAGCCATCAGATGAGAAGCAGGGTTCACCCTGGACAGGTCACTTACAGGGTCCTGAAAGGCAACAACATATAAAAAAAGAAAGATAAATGTTTGATCAACAAGAAGACAAAAATTCTTTCCAGTTACCTTTAAATCAAATTATGTTTATTAAGCACTTAGAGTTGGTAACAGCAGTTTTTGTTGTTGAAAATGTAGCTAGCTCCTCACTGACAGAACAAACTTACACACTTACATCATGAAGACGTGTGGAGGTTCATCCTCAGAGCTGGTTGGTGATCTGGTGGAGTCAAAGCTTCTTCTGAGAGAGAAAATCTTTAGGTTTCCTAACACCTGATTTCTCTGGCTTCCTCTTTCATCTTCATTTGCTTAGACTGCAAACATATGTTGAAGATAAAAACATTGATGAACGAGTTGGAACAACAACCTCACAATATCAAAGTCTCTCCGTTTTATGTAGCTTAATTAAAACCAGGTTAAGTTTATGAATTAATGTATAAGTTGCAACAAACAGTCTCCATGCAGTTATAACATGAAGCTGAATGATTACTATAATAATAATCATACAAGTCACAATAAAAATGATAAAATAATTATTTAAGAAACCAACGTAAGTTATATATCTTTACTGCACTGTTTATAATTAAATGAAGATAATTAATAAGCAAACTTACCACCAGCTAGCAACACTTAGCAGCCTTCGTCCCCCCGGGCTCCTTTTGTGACACACATTTCATTTCCATCAGTTGTTGTTCCGTTGTGTTGTTGTCTAACTCGGACTAGAACGTCACCAGCTTAAATTTAACAAAATTAGTAACTATTGCCAAGGCCCTCTCTACTTTAAGGCAATATTATGTGAGTAAAACTGGCGAATTTGAACGTCTGTTATCTTCCCTGCTTCAAGTTTTTTCTTCTCTTTGTGGTGTTTTCAAATAAATGAAAATGTGCAATACCGTCACCATCTGGTCTGGAGTATGAACTGGAGCTAATGCCGTTGATTATAAGGTTTACATCACACATCTGAAAATTTATTGGGTACTTTCTTAAAAATTACATCATGATTATCCTTTTTTTATTGTATGCAATTTTCATAAATAGTAAAAGATTATTAAGGCATTTAAATGTTCATACTTATTCATTCATATTTTGTTGACTTAAAGTATACTTTTATTTAATATATTAAAAGACAAGAGGAGTGCCCAGCGACCAGAGTCAGACAGCGTTTGGGCTGTGGTCGAGAGGAGATGAGTACAGTTTGTGAGTCTCAAGTCTGGTTTAAATGGCAAGATTTAATAATTGGACTCACAGTTGCGCGATATGTGAGCTGTTTGGGATTCACCTCTATTCTTACGTCACCCGGTCAGGGAAAACCCCACAGGCTGCGATAAAAAGGCCAAGACAACCCAAATTGGGTATATTCAGAATTTAGATGGAACACCAACATGCAGAAGCCTTATCTGATGCTTCATCATAATTTCAGGGATGGAAACATCTTGTCTTGTGTCCTAACATAGCATGAACTTCACTTTTTTTGCCACTAGTGGCATTTATTTTTAAAGAAATCCAACAGAAAGGGGATGGAAAGAAGGTGGGTGGGGGAAGACATGGAACCGAGGAGCCACGTAGCAGAGTTGTAGTCAAGACCGCCTACCCAAGACCAAGTCTTGGACAGATCTTTACTTTAATCAGTAAAGATCTTGGACAGATCTTTACTTTATCAGTAAAGATCTGTCCAGAAGAATCGGATCGTTCCTGAATGTCATATCAATGCAGACTTTGGTCACAGTGTTTTCCCATATTTGCGACACCTCAGTCAACACCTCCACACAATAATTCAGTCCATGAGTGACAACTTTTTTTCATCGCGGTTGCAACATGTGTGTCTCAGTCACTACAGCTTAGCTTAGCTAGCATCACGTCTACAGAGCTTACCTTACTTTAAGCTTTCCTTCCAAGTGATGCTAAAAGTTGGACGAAGTTCCCACCGTCTGTGAAAGCTAAGCGCTGCTTATTTTACCTATCGCCATATCGGAGGAAGCCACTGTCTGGAGCGCCGCGTGAGAGTAAACGGGGAGGCGATGGGTGACAGACACGTAAGTGACATTATAGAGAATCCGCATTGACGTCACCGGATATGACGTTTTCGTCGCTCGGCGCCATCTTTGGTGTCCACAGACCAAAACTAACTATTCAGAACATCACCGGTGTTTTCATTGTGTTACCGACCGCAGTAAAGTTGTTTTCTAGTTGGATACTGAATATCCTGAGCTCCACGGAGTTAAGGGACGTTCAGCTCAAGGTTGATCCGATTTATTAACACTAATTTCGGCCAGTTGTTCTTTACTAGTCCCTCCTGAAGCCTCAGAGTTTCACAGCTGCTGTCAATTTCCCAACTCCTGTATATAAATGCTTTGTCTTGTGACCAACTGATACAAAATAAAGTGGACATTCATGCTATTACACGAGGCTCACGGTCCTCTATTAAAATGTTTAAGTCATATTCAATCATTTTAATATTAAATGTTTTCTTCAGTAGCTTCCAAGTCGTGTCCCATTAACTCAATCTGTTTGAAATTGTTCTACTAGACTATAGATGAGACACATTCACCTTTATTACATTTTAACACTTTTAATATATTTTTAACTATTTCTGTAGTCAAAATTTTTCATTTTTCTTAAATAGCGTTTAGGTCATGTAACCTATTATCTCAAAATCTGTGTTAAATTATTCTACTAAACTACGTATATAGATTAGGCATATTTTTATTCCATTTTGACCCCTTTTTTATTTTTTAACCGAAATTATATTTAAAAAAAATATCCATAAAATGTATTGCCTCAGATGATCATTTATTACTCGTAACGTTCAATTACATAAAATTCTAGGACAGGATCAATTTCATTACATGTTCACTTACCTGAAGTATGTTAAATACAACAAATATTTATTAAAGTGTGATCTATTTCATAAAATTAGTCACTTTTATTGTTTAATTACACATTAAATGTTTAAAGATTTGCTCTTTCATCTGGTTTGTGTCATGATGTAGTGATGGATACAAACGCAGCAGGCAGTGGACTCACTTTAAATGGATGTAGAAACAAGGCTGATCTAACAATAAGAACTAAGGATCACAGAGCAAGAGAAACTAGAAGATCTAAAGAAATAACCCAACTAGAATGACTAAAGAAAGATACTGACTCAGACATGAAGAATAACTGAACCTATGGTGATCAAATGAAGAAATAAACATGACTAGAAACCCTGCAGGGAGGCTGGAATAAGAAATAACTAGAAGGATAAAATAGAATTAAACTATAGTCATTAAAGGTTTCACATGGACTCAAGGAAAAGCAATAATATATTTCTAATAACTACACTAAATACCTCTAATAATATCAAAAGGACCATAAAGGGCTAAACTAAAGTGAATTAAAACATGAAGCAAATAAAATGAAAAGCAAAACAAACCCAGAAACCCAGTGTCCTGACAGATGTCTGGTTATATAATTGTTTACTTTAATCACATAAAATATTTATTTAAAAATATAATCTTTCATTTCATGCATGTTTATTACCTGAAATATTTAAATATCAAATTTTTTACTTAAAATGTGATTCATTTCTTCACCTGCTACTTGAAGTGCTTGAATCAAACAATTCATGGATGTTTAATACATTAAATGATTAAATGAGAGAAAACAGCCACTTCTACTGTATTTAACCCAAATGGTTCCTGATCCTCTTCAGTCTTGCTGAGCTCAAATCCTGGTTTCTTCCTCCTCAGCCTCTCCAACTTGCTCCTCTTCTGTTGCCTCCACTGTGTTTTCATTATTTACCTCTTCTGGGGTCAATAATGAAAACTGTCTCAGTAACTTGTTGATGGTTTTGCTGTATCTCCTCTTTAATTGACGCCCATGTCGGTCCGGTTTATGTGTCGTTTACCTTCATACGTCGGTTTGCCTTTAAGAGGACAAATCAGAACATACATCAGTATTAATACTGTAAATTTGATAACACTAGTAAAATAGTTTACTTCACCATAATGTAATAACCTCGATGTCCACTGACTAAACTCGGACTATGTTACATAAACAATATTAGTCCGACCTAAACAAGGTTGACCCACTTAAATGAACTGAACAGAAAATGATCATAACACTCGGACAAAATAATGGCAAAATAAACTATGACACAAAACCAACAAAGCAAATTTATTCACTCACCAGAATGTTAATGTCTGGATCAAACCTGTAGGTATCTGGATGTTGGAGAAGGTGAAATCAGCGTCTCACCGCTGATACCAGGACATTGTTTTCTTCTCTTAGCTCCATTAGATTAGCCTCCTCACGTTGTTTCCAAGCAGGAAAATAGTGAAACAAAAGTCCGTTTTCCAACTTTTTACCGTTTCAGTCGTGTGATCGGACATTACAGACAATAACGCAGCAAGTTCGAGCCAAAGCTAAATTATTTTAAGTAACTTGGATTGAAAAAAATCTGCGAGACTGTTGGTTTTATACTGCGAGACCGTTGCTTGTGGACACCAAAGATGGCGCTGATACCCCTCCGACGTCACGCGTGACGTCACGCGCGGATTCTCTATTGCTTGGATTTTACAGCGCTGTTCTGTCAGATCGCCATACGTGCCCGCGCATGCGCACTAAGAAGTCCGACCGTCAGAGGAGTTGTCAGTTCAGCATACGCAACAAGTTATGACGAAAATAAGTCATTAAATTGTTTATAATATGACATAATATGATAACTAGATAGTTATAAATGCGTTGTCTTGGTTTCAAAGTGTATTTAAAGCGGGATCTGGCTGCAGCTGCAGTCAACTACAACATAAGCCGTGTAAAATTCATTAACCTACTTAACCGTGTTGAGGAAATATAATCATGGTTTAGTGTTTTGTTGAATTCAATCATATAACCTTTTTAGTGCTTTAGTTTAGTGAATCTTTTACTACTATAATCATTTTTTAGTGTTTGAGTTAGCTCTAAAGTCAGGAGTTTTTGTGTCTCTGAGGTCGTAAAACTACAGGAGGCAAGCAATCTTATCTGTGTGAAAATCATTTAAAAACAGGCCCACATTTGGTCTCAGGAAATGAGAAATCTCCAGTGGACATCTGGCGGGGTAAACTATTGACCTGCAGTTCACCTGAAGACAATTTGGTCTAAAACAATACATGCGGTTTGTTAAGTTGTAAAAGTCAGCAGGATTTTTAGAGTTCTGGTTAACTTCAAATAACATCAAGGAAGTAAAATTCTCTTTGATGTCTCACCAAATTGTAGGGAGGTACCGTTTTTAGTGTGGCTAGGAGACGGCTCCTCATTGGTCGAAGCAAGGAACGCCTTGCTTGAAGCAAGAACCTCCCACGGCGAATATAATCTGCTTACACCAAAAATAATTCAGAAATATAGCCGATTTTCACTGCTTGTGGGTCTGGTTGTATTTCTCCAAGACGTCTTGTATGTGTATGTCTGTATTCTACGTATCTCAGGTAACTAAATGTAACTCTGCATGTTTTTCTTCTGTTCTGCTCTGTGTGTCTGATTCTTTGTTTCTGATTGGATTAAATTCTGAACTTCTGTGACGCCAACACGCTGCTTACGTCTCTTCTGTGTTCTCGCGAGAGTTCTCAGACCGGGCGCAGGATCCGGGACAGAGAAAGAAGGAAAAGAACTCAAATTGTAGTTTTTTACAGTTTACTTAATATTCCTGACATCGACAAATTGGAGGCTCGTCCGGTCCCGCGGTCTGGAGCCCTCTGTGGGGACGCTGAGGATTCGTTGCGGTGTTTAACTGCGAACGGTGAGTTTATTCATTTTTGCTTTCGATTTGTGGTAAGCGCCATCTTGTGTGCGCCATATTGTGAGTGGCGTTGCAGATTTTCGGAATTACTTTTTATATACAATGCGTACAATATCTTCAACCGAAATTGAGCATATTTGATTTAATGGTTAATTGTTGTACACACGGAGCAAACGGGGAGCGTTGGCACGCTCAGCAGAGCGGCACACTCTGCTTTATGCTAGGTATTTTGTGACCTTGGAATTTAACCGTGTCCAAAACACAATAATTTGGCATAGTTGGTGTGTTAATAATCAGTCTGAATCGGCTGAGGAACTTGCTCGTTCCAAAAGAGTATTTATCATTTAAGGTCGATTGGCTTCAGTTCTGGGAACTGCGCTCGGACGGGTCTGGGATCCGTTGCGGCGAAATTTAAATTCGGACGGGTAATTCCAGCTTGAAATGCTGAGGTAACGCTGCCCTCCCAATTCAATCACACAAAGTGCAGTTGGAATTGGTGGTAGAAAGGCGTTTTGTCAATTGAGCTTGACCTAGCTCATAGCAAACTATGAAAGTGAATAAAGAAGTTAATTAAGTTTGCGGAAGTTTGTTCGCATTGTATATTAGCCGGCTCCTATTTTGCTATACTGTCTGTTTGTCTTTTTCTTTATTGCCTGGGTTACGATTGTCTGTTCTCTGTGTGATTTTTGTTTCACTGTATTTTATTTGTGTCATTGTGCGTCTTATCGGCCGTTCTGTGTCTTGTTGTGTGTCCGTGTGTAGCTGTTTGTGTGTCAGTGCGTGTGTATCAAGCTGTGTGTGTGTGGGAGCCGTTGGAGTGACGGCAGACGATTCGCAGCTTCTGTTGGAAAATGCAGGACTGCGACGCTATAAATGTGTATGCGCACTTTCACTGTATGCCTGGATTGTGGCCGCGCATTTTATTCTGAAGTTCAGTGAATGTGTAGTTTATGGTGTGAAGATCTGATCGGCCAGTCTCCAGGTATATGGATTTTTGTTCAGATGATTTTTTATTTTTATATTTTTGTTGTTTCGAACCATTTAGATGGTTGCGAGTCTCAGGATGTTAAACGGGGTCGACGAGGTCAAATGCGCAGGAACATGTGCTTTTATTGTGGCGAAGAGGGTCACTGGGTTCGTCAGTGCCCTCACAATATATAGACTCCTACACAAGTCGGTGCAGGGCCGGATCAGATGCTGCAGCAGCGGCCAAATGCTGCTCTGCTTCCCCACCATCCTGGACGATACTCTCAGTCTGGAAAATATGGACACACCCCAGAGAGGAACTTGCATCAGGGGGCGAGTACCTGTTCTAATAACTGTATTTCTTTCCTACTTTTCCGACAGATGAATCAGGACATATTGACTAATGCATACCTTTTTCTATTAGGTGATTCTCTGCACACGAAGATGCATTTTGTGTGGAAATATGTTAATTTGATTTCTGATAATTATGTTTTTTTTCAGGCATGGTGTTATAAAATTGTGTTGAAAACTTTGAACAGGATGGATTTTGGTTTCTAATCTGGAGAAATATGTTTGGAAGATGGAATCGGTACAAATTGGGGAGTTCTAATTTTATGTTGAACAAATGTTTTTATTTCATGTGTGACAAACAAATTACAGGTGACCATGAGACTCTTTTAATTGCTACGAGACATTCCATATGTTTTTATGTTTTTGGGTTGTACCTGCATTCTGTTTGTTTTATTTATAATGTACTAACTACTGACTAACATACTAACTTAATTGTATTAATGGTTGGTTTGTGTGACACATGGGTTGCTAATTTGGACATGTGAAAGGAGCACAATTCTTTTATTTTTGGTTTTCCACCTATAAATTGTTTTTTGAAAATTATGTTTTTATTATATAAATAGGGGAGAAGGCTAAAATAGGCCTTACTTAAATTGGTAAGATTTGGAGGCAGTTGATTGTGAATCTCTTAATCAAAACTTTTGACCTTCATTCAAAAATAGTGAATTATGGATTTAATTATGTAAGGAGATTTTATCTTGCCTTTATGATTCACTGAAATATGATGTCTGCTTTTCTGTAGACTAAAATTGATGTAATAAAGCCGGATGACAGTTAAGCATCTATGTCATGTTCACCTACATTTAGAATAGAGTACATTTCTATGTCGCTGCTGATTTCTTTGGCACAAGCGAAGTGAATGCTTTCGAGGGGCTATTTTGCATAGATCAAAACAAAGAAAAACAGTAAGTGAGCTTATTATATTACTTCTATCACATTTGGTTGTGAAACGTCTTGCTTTAATTCTATTTTTTCTTTTCTTTACAGAAATTGGGGTGTGAAGCGAGAGGAATGGCAGGGAGCTCTGTGGAACCCTAATAAGACACAGACGATTGATAGTTCATTTGACATTTTGCAGTAAGGAACGTTGGTATTGCCTTTTGTTTGATTTTTGTTAACTTGGTTTGTTTTACACTGGCAGTTCTGCTCTTGGAGGTTGAAGTGCTGTTGGGGGTAGGTTCCTGAGGCTGGAACCATGCTGAGAGGTGTGAGATGATGGTGTCGCTTGGCATCTGGCTTCAGGTGTCTGCTGTTGCTCTAAGCCGATGCCTTGGTTCTCCACACCACTGAAAAGACAAACTGTGCCTTTGAAATGGACTCTTCAGTGGAAGTGACGACATCTTCAAAGACTGAGGTCGGTGGAGTTTACTGCTATTTCCTGTTACTTGGGTCACACTGATGCATTACAGGACCCAGGGATGGATGTACACTCTGACTGTTATCTCAAGCGTGCTGGCAGGAGGTCACACTTCATGGATCAAAAGACATTCTGATGGGGAATGGATAAGGAGGAGAGGGGATCCTCCGTGGTTCTGTGACTTTTGCTGTGTCTCCTCCCCCAGGACCACTGCTGTCATAGAGAGCTGACCTCAGTTCAATATAGGGACAGGCATACCCTGTACCGTTTCTGAGTGAAATGGACTCTGCACAGTTCACGCTATAGCTCAGTGGATGTCCTGCATGTCTAGTTGCTTGGTGGTACTGGATTCTCCACCTGTCGCATGCGACTTTAGTCCTCTGACTCCTCCTTCAGCGTGTTTTGGCCTCTGAGATGCAAACCACTGCCAGTTGTCAGTTAGAGTTGGTGAAATTTCACTATTTTTCCAAATTTATCTCGTATTGAGTGAGATGTTTATTTTTTATTTTTTATTTTAGCTGACTTAATTTGCCAGAGAGCATACTATATTTACTGGGTTTATTGCCTCACATTCTTCTCGCTTGACATTCTGACCTTTTGGCTATGGTAGAGGTGTGACAACAAACAGGACGTCTCAAAAGATTTATGATTGCAAGACTGGTGTTTGTGACTCTCTGCATTTTTCGAGCAAGCATTTTTGCCTCAGTTATTCACTTCGTTTGTCTCAACTTATTTTTACTGTTAGACTGACGAGCGTGGTGCAGGGGATAATTAAGATTACCTATTTTTAGCCATAACTGACTTACATTGGTGCCACGTTTTACCTATGGTGGCATATGATCTAAAAGTTATTTGGTTATTCCTCAGTTGCAGTATTTTAGTGGAATCGGGAGTTCGACTGCATTTGACATTTGCATTTAAACATACTGAGGTGGACTGAGTACACAATGAGCTAACAGCACCACGTTCCTTCTTACTTTCTAAATTTTGACTCAAATATGAATTTGTTGATGGCAGTGTGCAGATTGTAACGGAATCTGGGACACCATATTACATTTGCATCCACCTGGAACATGGGACATGGGTTAGCAGTGACTGATTTCTCTATTTAATTTATATGGCATTTTTGTGGTATTCTATGACAGAACATTTGTTCTGTTATAGAATAAAGAGGGAATAAGAAATAATTAACATGCATGATTGGAATACACTAAACTTAATATTACCTGTCAAATAGTTTATACAAAACAGTGTTTCCTAAAAGAGGGAAAGGGATCGTTACATGATTACATATCACTTCATATGATTCAAAATAAGTGGTTTAAATAAGTCATCCAGGAAGGTCTAAAAATAAATGTTTACAGAATATAGTTGTATCAAGCTTCTCCCCAGTAAATTGAAAATATATTGATAAAGGATAATTCATTATTAAATAAGATAAATAAGTATTTAAAAGAAAAATGAATCAAATATTAAAGGGGTTGAAATTTGGAGATTTAGAATGTTGATTAATTGGGATAAATCATTTTTATATTTAATGACACGGTTAACATATTCTTGCAAAACAAGCTGATCATCCTTTGAGGATTTAAAATGAAAATTAGGATTAAAATTAAAGTGGTCTAAATTGGATATTTAAAAGGAACAATCATGGAACTGCTTCTAAAAGAGTTAACTTAAGGAATGAAATTATAATCTGAAATGAAGGCATAGAATAATAAAATAAAAGTTAAATACAAAATCTCTACATGCCTGATAAATTGAAATAATAATATATGATTTAAAACGACAAAATAATTAGGATCGTTTATTGTTGGTTCCTCTATTACTACGTTTCATTATTGACTTGCCAAGGAAGTCATTCTACTTCAAGGAGAATTAAGGAACACCGAGACCCAAAATGAAGTTATGTTTGAAAAATTTGTACAACCAATTGTTCCTAATCAATTTTTTCTTTCACAGCGACTGTAGATTTATTGATAGATTCGAAGCGTTTTGTATGCGGTATATTGGGTCTAATTTGCTCATTCGTTATACGGATAATTTTGGATAAAATTTAAGAAAAGTTGAAATTGGCTACAAACTGTGCACAGTCTAAATTCAAATTAGATAAAACGTTTTGATATGGGTCGATATTTTTATGTGTTGTCCATTAACAAATTAACAGGGTTCTCTTCATACGAGTTTGACACGAGAAGGATGTTTCCGACACCTGCGCATGGAATCCAGAAGGGACAGGTGAACCGGCACATTTATTTCATAATGATGTTTTTGAGAAGTCATAGGTTTGGGACCGGAGTTTGCAGAATACCAGACGTCACCGGACCAGTTCCTGGAATCATCAGTTCCAGGAATCATCGGGATCCAGTTTAAAGTCATCAGAAGGACGGGGGCTGAACTTCACTTCACCAGACCAGGCTGAGAGATCAAGAGGATGTCTGATGCTGTTCATCTGCATGGAAAAGGAGACGCCGGGTTCCAGTGGAGTCAGTGCACAGCAGTTGAGGAGCCCCAGCGCGCTCTTCAAGACGTACAGGAGGACCTGCAGCTTCACTCTGCGGACGAAGGAGCTTTGTCACGCAGTTCTCCAGACCAAGGAGGATCGACGGTTCAAGTGAGAAGTGCAGCAGGAATTACTGCTGAGACCACTTCTGCTTCCTGAGTTTTGAGGTCTTAAGAGACCCGAACAGGCATAATAATCCTGTTTCGGTCTCATTTTATTGAGAGAAGAGGAGATTGAAACCTCTCCTTAACCTCACTGTTTAATTGGCATAATAATCCAATTTTCAGTGAGCAACGGACGCTCAGGTGGGCAACTTGAGCTTTAAATACCCAATGAGGGTACACGACGGATCAAGCTTCAAGAGGATCACACATCGACCCCACTTTTGCGTTTTTTATCGTTGATCTTGCGGACTCTTTATGAACTTTCGGTTCTTTATGCGCGTATTTTGGTCACATTCTGGATGAAGATCTCATTTTTGCAGACTAGCAAAGAAGATATGATACGGACTCTTAAGATTCTATTCTAATTCTGTGTAAAAAAAAAACATTGAAACCAGTTGTAATTGCTTTTTGTGTATTCTGACTTTCTCTCCACAGCTTTGAGTTTGTTGATTTTATACTGTAAAAGGATTATATCAATGTTTGGTCATTCTAAATTTTTTGATGCCTTGGTTAAAACACTAATCAATTTATTTTGTGAGGTCTGTAAAAAGTCAGACCTCAAAAGAGGGATTGTTGAGGAAATATAATCATGGTTTAGTGTTTTGTTGAATTCAATCATATAACCTTTTTAGTGCTTTAGTTTAGTGAATCTTTTACTACTATAATCATTTTTTAGTGTTTGAGTTAGCTCTAAAGTCAGGAGTTTTTGTGTCTCTGAGGTCGTAAAACTACAGGAGGCAAGCAATCTTATCTGTGTGAAAATCATTTAAAAACGGGCCCACATTTGGTCTCAGGAAATGAGAAATCTCCAGTGGACATCTGGCGGGGTAAACTATTGACCTGCAGTTCACCTGAAGACAATTTGGTCTAAAACAATACATGCGGTTTGTTAAGTTGTAAAAGTCAGCAGGATTTTTAGAGTTCTGGTTAACTTCAAATAACATCAAGGAAGTAAAATTCTCTTTGATGTCTCACCAAATTGTAGGGAGGTACCGTTTTTAGTGTGGCTAGGAGACGGCTCCTCATTGGTCGAAGCAAGGAACGCCTTGCTTGAAGCAAGAACCTCCCACGGCGAATATAATCTGCTTACACCAAAAATAATTCAGAAATATAGCCGATTTTCACTGCTTGTGGGTCTGGTTGTATTTCTCCAAGACGTCTTGTATGTGTATGTCTGTATTCTACGTATCTCAGGTAACTAAATGTAACTCTGCATGTTTTTCTTCTGTTCTGCTCTGTGTGTCTGATTCTTTGTTTCTGATTGGATTAAATTCTGAACTTCTGTGACGCCAACACGCTGCTTACGTCTCTTCTGTGTTCTCGCGAGAGTTCTCAGACCGCGGCGCAGGATCCGGGACAGAGAAAGAAGGAAAAGAACTCAAATTGTAGTTTTTTATAGTTTACTTAATATTCCTGACATCGACAACCGCTAAGTCAGGATGCCATATAACTGTTAATAACAAAGTGTATGATGATCTACGTCTTGATTCTATGCTGCTGATAAAATAAAATCATATGGTAATGACAGCGTAGACATGTTTGAGCTAAGCGTATGACTATCTGACAATGTATGGTGATCTGACAGAACAGCGCCACCTTAAGTTCCTGAACTTCACATTTTAACGGACAAAAAGACCAACGCGACTTGAATGCAACCATAGACATTAATATGTAGACGCCGCATGGAGCGGGCTGGCCCATGAGGCGTCTACATATTAAGCAAACAGAAAGGGGCGGGGACGGACCACTGTCAGCCTCATACCTTATTTGGAAATGGAACCATTGCAATCCGGAAGTTTAGGGGGCGCTATTTCCTGTATTATCAGCGGTCTCCCGTTTTTATTTTCTTTTTAAATCTGTGATATATCTTCACCTTTAGGAACGAGTTTCACTCTCAGCATGTATTTGAACTTCAATCTTTTATTTACTTAAGCGCAGCTCACAGTTTTTAACAAATTCTGTAGTTTTCGGTTGTACTTGTAAATCTGCTCCTTAGTACCATCTTTTCGGGGTTTACTGCTGCCTCTAGTGGCCTGGCGGTGGTAACACAACTAATATAATCAAGTTACTAAAGCAGAATACCAAAGTCTTTATTATTTCTGGCATTACTGGAATTACTGGAATAGTAAAAGAAAAATTCCCTAACAAAAGAACAAACCTTTCCATATTCTTAAGGAAGTAGAGCTAATTAAATCACATAAACAAGACCTGTAAGCGAATCCAGTTTCACTTGATGGCCAACCTGTTGAAACTGTGGCAAATTTTAAATACTTTGTGTCATTACTGGACAGTCAGCTCATCTTTGCTGAAAACACTGACTATATCTTTAAGAACTGTTCTCAGAGAATCTACCTTTAAGAAGACCTTGGGGTTACCCAACTAGAGGTTGTGTTAAAATGTTAAAACATTCTAACTAGAATTTTAACTTAACTCAAGTTAAAACAACATTTTAACTCAAGTTTTAACTTTTCATCTCCTCAGCTGGTTTGGTCACATGAGCTGAAGATTAACAGACAATCTTTTAAGGATACTTTGAATGGCAGGTATAACAGCAAATAAATAGTGGTGAAACCAAAAACAATTCTGTCTCAACTGTTTGCTGAAAGAACATGGAAGACAGCAAGAAATATTCTAGCAGAGAGCATCCATCGTCTTTATTATCAGTTTGATCCTCTGAGCTCATGAAGATGTTAAAGTGTTCCTTTAGGAACTAAGAACATCTATTAGAAGTTATTTATTGACAGTGCAATAATTATTCTTAACCAAACTAAATAACATTTACCTATAGCATGCCGTGGTAAATGTGTAAGTGTTTTGTCTATTCACAAATTGTTGATAATGTGATTCTATGAATATGATTTATCGTTTTGTCGTTTATAAATAGTTTTTTTTCTATATGCAAGACTCTACCATAAATGGTATCTCAGAATAACGTACATGTCACCATGGAAACAAAAATGTGAATTTTTTTAGCTTGTATCTGTTTAACAACCTGAGTTGTTATTCCTAATTTGTTTGTTATTGACTTTTGCTGAATTAAATTTCTTGCGTATATATTGCAAATGGTATTTTTTATTATAGTTGATCATGTTGTTTTTTATGTCTCTATTTCTTTTCTTCCTCCTATAATTGATGATAGATATTATTTATAATGTATAAAATTATTGTTTGTCATTTAATTAGCACTACATCCTTAAAAAAGTGAGAAAATATGGTGTTTTATGAGATAATTGATCTTTTACGGTGCCAGTAATGCCGAAAATAATAAAGACCTTGTGGTATTCTGATTTAGTAACATGATTATGTTAGTTGTGTTACCATCGCCAGGCCACTGGAGGCAGTAGCAAGCTCGAAAAGATGCAACTAAGGAGCAGATTTAGAAGTACACCGAAAGTTAGAATTTGTTAAAAACTGTGAGCTGCCTCAAGTAAATAAAATATTGAAGTTCAAATACATGCTGAGAGTGAAACTCCTTCCTAAAGGTGAAGATATATCACATATTTCAAAAGAAAATAAATATGGGAGGCCCGCGGATAATACAAGAAATAGCGCCCCCTTCACTTCCGGAGTGCAATGGTATCATTTCCATATAAGGTATGAGAATGACAGTGGTCCGTCCCCGCCCCTTTCTGTTTGCTGCAGCGAGGGCCTTCTCGGCTGGCCCGTTGCTGCGATACGTAACAGTGTCCGCCATATTGAATGTGGCATATGTGCCAGTAAAGTGATGGACCTTACCAAGCCCCGCCCAGAAACGCCCCTCGGACTTCATGTCTCACAAGGAAAGCTTTAACGCGCCTAGTTAACTTGGCATCGACTGACTACAGAGTATTTCTGAGTCGATTAATTTAGCATTTCTGCCGGATTTTCACAAAATGTCAGCCACGACAGGGGAACCAACAAGTTCATGTCATCTTTTCTGGACGAGATCAAGGTGTTTTAGCCACACGATGCCTCCAACATTGTGCGAGTTGCAGGGAAAAGCTACCGAACGATGAGGAAAACAGCAGATCCTCAGACCCTCAGTATAAACAAAGCTGTGGACAAGATCACCAATGCCTATTCTAGCAAGGCAGGGTAAGTCGGACATTAATGGTTTTGAGGGCGATTTTGAAATGAGTGATTTTTGTTGTTTGCAAATGTTCAATGTGCCTCTGTCTGCTCTGATAGAACAGTGCAGAGCAGCACGCTAGCACTCGGTACTCGGTGGCTAACCGTTTAGCGTGGCTAACACAATTACAGTTTAGTAAAAAGCCTTTTCAGGTGAAATAAAATCTTTAACGTATGTCAGATACGGTACACATTGCATATTGATCTGTTCAGCTAACTTAAGGCTGTAACAGAGGCTTCAGGATGTAGACGTTGTATCGGTGCTGCCATTATGCTGTACTTGGCTAAAAGGTTTTCATAATGGATGTGTTTATTATTGACTTTATTTTTTTCATTCACTAAACACAAAGAAAACAAAGTAATAATACAGACAATTGCCAGCAGACAATCCTTTGTTCTTTTGATTCTATGATGCTATCTGCAAACGCGGTTGTGAAAAAGGTTAATACAAGCAAGGCTTTCCGTTTCAGATTTTGGAAATCTGAATTTTAGTTCCACAAACAGGATCAGGATACCCAACATCGCCTGTACAGATTCCCCACTGACGGAGAATCATTCTTTTAGAGTCCTGACTCAAAAACTTTCTGCCGGTCCGATACTCCACAATGTATATTAGCATGAGTTTGTGAGACGATAGCCCACTGATCACTGCGCTTTGACGTCAAATGGGCATTAGCCAATGAAAAGGTCGGGCTGTGGTAAGGTCTGTTGAGGAAATATAATCATTGTTTAGTGTTTTGTTGAATTCAATCATATAACCATTTCTAGTGCTTTAGTTTAGTGAATCTTTTACTAATATAATCATTTTTTAGTGTTTGAGTTAGCTCTATCGTTTACTTAAAGTCAGGAGTTTTTGTGTCACTGAGGTCGTAAAACCACAGGAGGCAAGCAATCTTATCTGTGTGAAGATCATTTAAAAAACAGGGCCACATTTGGTCTCAGGAAATAAGGAATCTCCAGTGGACATCTGGCATGGTGAACTATTGACCGGCAGTTCAACCCGCAGAGAATTTAGTCTAAAACAATACCTGCGGTTTGTTATTTATCTGTTTGGATAGAGCCAAGTCTCCTGAGACATTTGCGAAGTTGTAAAAGTCAGCAGGACTTTAGAGTTCTGGTTAATTTCAAACCACATCAAGGAGAAAAACTTCTCTTTGATGGCTCACCAAATTGTAGGGAGGTGCCGTTTTCAGTGGGGCTAGGAGACGGCTCCTCATTGGTCTAGGCAAGGGACGCCTTGCTTGAAGCCAGAACCTCCCACGGAGAATATAATCTGCTTACAGCAAAAAATAAGGGAGAAATGGCCAATTTTTAGCACCATGGGCTGACTATTTCTCCGAAGACGTCTTCGACGTCTTCGTATTTTCCTCTATCTGTCTTATTTTCTCAGGTGACTAATGTGTGACTGTGTTCCTTTAATTTCTCTGTCTTGTGTTATACTTTCTTCTGATTGGATTAAATTCTGAACTTCTGTGACGCCAACACGCTGCGTACGCCTCTTTTGTGTTCTTGCGTGGGCTCCGGACAGCAGCTATCGATCCGGGACTCGAAGAAGGAAAGAACCGAATTGTATTTTTAATTTGACTTAAATTATTCCTTTTTCAACAGGTCCATACAAGTGAATGGACCGAACTTTATGAAGCGTCATTCTACAAAGTATTTTTAGCTAATGCTCGTCATCGACCCACTCACATGTAAATGTGAATATATTTGGAAATTAAACAATCACCAAAGACAACATTTATGACTTTTCATTATATTTTAATTTCTGAATAAAGAAAATAAACGTGAACCTATAATACAATTGATTTTGATAAATTGTTTTTATATATACAGTAATCAACATATGTACACACAGACATCGCCACTATATTAAATATATATTTTTATTAGTTAATAAACATTTTTATTACTGAAATAAATATAGGAACAATATATAAGAAATTGTGTGTGTGTCTATATATATATAATGTCTTGAACAGTAAGGTTAATTTTCTTTTTTCTGCTGAAGAACTGTTGTGTGTGCAAATATGCACACACACACAAACACACACACAAACAGTTCAGCAGAAAAGAGGAGAAAATTAACCTTACTGTTCATGACATTACTGGAGAAAAATTAAGGACCAAAGAAAACATGCATTCATAAGACCTTAAGCTACCCCTACCTGTGTCTTGTGCAATTCATCTGAGAGGGATTTGATTTCATCTTGGTAAACTCAGATTTTTTTTCAATGAAGGCTAAAACTAATTACTAGTCAGAGTGGGCACAATGCAATCTATAATTTCTGAAACTAATAACCTTGGGAAAGAACAGTCTTGCACAGCTTTTTTCGTGTGTTACCGCTCTGCAACTTAAAGAGTTTTCAGCTTGGCAATATGGTGCAGTCTCAGTTTGTGAAAGACAGACACAACTTGAGACTTCAACATGAAATGGTGGTTGTCAATTCCTGTGTTTCTTGAATGTGCCCTCCTAGTAAAAATATATCCTCAGACCCAATCTCTGCACGAACAAACTGACAGATCAAGGCCACTTTGACAACTTGTTCTGACCTTGTCTGACGAATGAAACACTCAACTGATCTGACCACCTTTACTGTGCCATCAGTAAAGGCACAGTAAAGGTGCCTTTGTTTTTTAATGTGAGCAAGTGATAGCTCTGATCAAATGATCCAGCATCAGTAACCAAACTACCACGACACATCACAGGACAGCTTTTTAAGAATTTGCTGAACAACAAATCCTGAGATGTACACCAGTGCATTATCAACCAGTGCACCAAAGCGGGTTGGTAGAAAGGTATGGCCACACACTAAAGTAAAGATGTTGACAAAGGGGGATGGGTGCACTTCAGTTTCTTCTACTGCGGAAGAAGAGGACATCTCAAGAGCCGACAAGGACATGGTCTCATCCTGTGGTAGCACATTTCCTGAGAAATTTGGAGATACACCGCACCATCAGATGCCTGAAGATGGCCTGGAACTGGTTGGCTGAGGGGTTGTTATTCCAGCCCCCTGTAAACATGCACTCAAACATTTATAGGCAGTTAACCTGACAACATCCAGACAAAAAGACAAACCTCATCTTAAGAGGAAAGAAAAATCTCTACTCTGTACCCGATGCTCTGATTGAATTAAAGAGGAGCTCCAAGTGATCCTGGCTAAAACGATAGGTGCGTCGGCTGACACTGAAGCAGCTCTGGAATCATCAGCACCAGGTGTCAATATTGATGATGAATCCCATTACAGATAGGTACCTTCAAAGGGAATTGCGTTATCAGTAAAACAGAAAACAAGAATACACCAAGAGAGAACTTTTGGAAAAAATCATAACTGAAATGGTAGAGCTTAAAACTTTCGCAAACCCTAACGGTATGTTTCTAACAGAAAAAACAGAACACTACCAAAACATTACCACCAGAAAACAAAGCATCATAGGAACTTATGATGCAGCATATGGAACAAGAAGACAGAACATGCATGACTGGGCAATATATTCATGGTTTATCAAAATCTTCTAAGACAGCAATAGTGATCCCTTCAATATTGTCTCTTTATCAGTGGTTCTTAACCTGGGTTCGATCAAACCCCAGGGGTTCAGCGGAGCCTCTGCTGCGGAGGTAAAGACACACTTGTGTAAAGTCATGCTGCCAACAAAGTGACGGAGAAGCATGTAAATTTTGATTCTCAGAAAATGAAGGTGTCCCTGGCTGCACAGACTCTGAGTCGCTCTGTTGCAGTGGCCCCGTGGCGTGCAGTTGCAGTGGCGCCCCGCTTTGCCATCACTTGCTGCAGAGGATCACGTTGCATTGCTTAGCACTGATTGAAGGAGCTCCACTCAGCAGGGATTTGAACATGTGTCTTTAATTACTTCAGCAAAGCTCACCATTTTTACCAAATTCTATAGTCTAAATCTGCTCCTTAGTTGCATCATTTTGGGGTTGGTACTGCCTCCAGTGGCGTGGGGGTGGTTACACAGCTAATATAATTGCATTACTGAATCAGTTAATTACATTACTGGGGGGTTTGGTACCTCAAAAAAGGTTAAGAACCACTGCTCTATATAAATCAGAATATTAGATCAAAACGTAATTTGAATTTAGTGCCCAGTCTAGAACAGGACATCATATGAACTTGATGTCAAACTCATGCAAACAAAAGCTTCACTATTTCCGAAAACCTCTTTGAATGGCGAAGGGGTGTGCCATCTTTCATTACCAAACTCATCAAGTGCCACCTGCCTTGCAACAAGAACTCTGCGCTCTCTGCTCAATTCAAAGAACCAAGAGGAGCTTTGAATCCCTTGGCATGTGGATTGCAGCTGTTCATTATATTGAGGAGCCTGTCAACTGTCTACAAAGCATTTAAAAGAAAATTCAATAATTATCCCCAAAAACAATAACATGGTTCTTTCAGTCAATATAACTAGTACAACATAAAATTATAAAAAGACAAGTGACACATTTTGTAGTAGTATATTATTACCTCGATGAATTCAGCTGTTGCTTCACATTGTTGAAACTGCACATAGCCAAGGTCCTTCAAAACGCGCAGAGCCACTGCAACAGAGCGACTCAGAGTCTGTGCAGCCAGGGACACCTTCATTTTCTGAGAATCAAAATTTACATGCTTCTCCGTCACTTTGTTGGCAGCATGCAATTGATCTTTCGATTGGACATGATTGAGATTAACAATGTAACTCCAGTTGATCTGCCCATTGTTGCTCGTAATTGGGCTGCAAGACTGAAGCATATCTCTTGCCAGCTTCAAAATGTGGCATGCATCCATCATCACAATGACCCTCTCACCAGTCACCTGATGTGGGAAGAAAGTCTTTAGAGGCTCAACCGGGTTTCCTTTCAGAAGACATCCAAGTAGGTTGCATATGTGGACATTGGAGGCATGCCTATCCATTGTCACAGATGTCACTCTGATGCCACACCTATGCAGTTCCTCTACTGCATGAACAAGAAGATCTTCCTGAGTTTCTGGTGACAGGCATTTGGTCAGTTAATAGGCAACTGGAGCTTTCCAATGGCCTTGTAAGCCACCACCATAAAAACCAGAGCCTCTGTAGCAACATCGGTCTCATTTAAACCATCCGCCATATCCACAAGTCCTGACATCTGCTGAGTCTGAGGATTATACTGGACATGTTTTCTAATGGCCATGGCATCCAACATAAGACACACATGACCATATTTGGTTGGATCCTGGTCCCATTTACTCTTCAACATGTCCAGCATGACCACATTTAACCCAGGCCTGGAATCCACTGAGCTCATCCACCTTGGTAAAAAAGAAAAATCTTTACTGCAGGTGCCATGGACAGGATTTTCTTTTGGCTTTTCACTAATCAGTATTAGCAAACACTATTAATAATGACTATGGAAATGTCCACCTTTCAGAGTTTTCAGTAAAAACAGGATAAAATAAAATGCACAGATGAAATGGAAAAAAAAATAAAGAAAATAAAGAATACCTCTGCAATGTATGAGGATGTGGAAGGTTGAGGTTTAAAGTCTGTCTTAGATAGGTGTACGCCTTCAGACCACGCAAGTGCAGAATGATGGCGAACTCTCTTTGGATTTTTGTGTACTCATGGCCCTGTTTAGTTAGGAGTTGTATTGGAAGATCTGAAATTCAATTAGCACAGGTAAATTAAGTCACTGTTGGAGCGATTTGTGCTGAATTTCTTTATCAACTAGGAGTTAGATAGTTTATTCTTACTTTCCTTTGTATTTTTTGAATCACTTAGAGTTTATTGGTATGTTAATTGTTGATTTTTTTTTACTTATTCTTAAATACAACTGGAAAACCAATATCTAAAACAATTGAAAATCCAGCAAAATGTTTTTTTGTTTATACCCGAGTATATATTATATCGAGCTGCTCTTTCAAATCTTCATTAATTAGTTTCTTCATCCCGAGATCCTCCAAAAGACCACTCGTAGTGCTCCTTGCCCTCTTCGCTCTGTCCTTTGCATTCCTCTCCCTTTCCAGACTCTCCACCCTAGCCAAGGCTTCCCTGAGTCTGGCCCTCAGATCATCATTGGATGGAGTCAGAGCATAGGAGTGATCCTATAACAACAAAGATGTGAATATTGTTAATATATTTCTATGTGTTTGAAGGATAATGACATGCTTCAGCGTTTGTTTTTAGCCGTTTCGTCCATTGTATGGGGTTTTAAGAAGAATATGATGTAGGGGCCCCTCTCCCTGTTAAAAACATCAGCATCACTAACAGCATTCGTTTAAATATATTAGTCAAATCTGGGAGAGTGGCGCAAGTCTAAATTTAAAATGAAATTTAGTAATTAAAAAACCTTTTCATGATGAAAATGAAAAATCAAGTTTATTAGCATTGTCATTATCAATAAACAAATAAAAATTTAGAACTATGGTTTGTGTTTGAATTCAAGCTTTTATTATGGACGATGAGCTTTTATTATGGACGATGAAGACGACATGCAGCTGCTTAATTTGCTGATGCCTGGGGCTGGCTGTGTGCATGCAAGTCTATGCAAAAAAATTACAAAGTGGAAGTATTGTGAGCAGAGGTTTGTCTTAATGCTAACAGCTGCTTAAGACAAAGTTATATGTATTTACTCACATTATTGGCCACAGACACAGGCTCAGCCTCTTGAACAAGTTGGGCGCAGTCTAGTGACAGGGTCTCCTGAGCCTTCTTTGAGGTCTTAGATGTCCTGGTTGACACATGCTAAAGCCAATGATAAGATAAAAAATATTCTAACTAGTACATTCAAGCATATTCAAAATGGGAAAATACTTTTTCCAGGATGATGTGGCACTGAATCTATGCATTCTAGAAGCACCGACCTTATGGAGATGAGCTGGGAAACAGGAGACTGAAGGAACAGCTCCAGTTCTGATCCTGACTGTCTGACCTGTCCTGTCAAAATCTTCTGGTTTGAAATGCTCACTGTACAGCATGGAGGACAAGCTAGCAGAAAACCCTTCTCTTCTGACAGCCGATTCCCATCTCTTTCTCAGATCGCTATCTTTTGGAAACCTACGACAAACGTTTGCTAAGCAAATCACAATAATCAGAGGACCTACTTTGGTCAAATTTAGTAAAAAATATAATTTATTTGGTTGTTCTGAGACTGATTTCACCAAGGGAAATCACAGTATGTCGTCCGTGAACACAAAATCAGGAAAATCTGTACGTAAAATGACTTTGTAATGGACAAATACAAGTATTAATACTTTCCCATTCTTACCTGTGAAAGGTTATGCCGATGGATCTTGTTTGTGATGAAAAACGGTTAGTACAATTCCACGCACGTGAGGCATCTTTCTCTGGTGCTCTGATCGCTCTGCTGCCACATAGAAGACAGCGGACGCAGTTACGTACGACTCAGCGCTCCCCGAGGTGTCTACATATTGATGTCTATGGATGTAACGAGTAACGCGACAGTTTTGTAGAAATGTAGTGAAGTAGAAAGTACAGATACTTACTGTAAAATGTAGTGGAGTAAAAGTATAAAGTATCCATTATTAAATATACTTAAGTAAAACACAGATACACGAAAATTGTACTTAAGTACAGTAACAAAGTACTTGTACTTCGTTACTTCCCACCACTGGGAGAATGTTATATGGTCAGATGAAATCTTCCGTCTTTGGTAATTTTCTCTTCTGCTTCTCCAGTCATTGGATTCCTTTCTTATTTTCTCATGCTATCTTTTACATGTGTTTCTATCCCTCGGATTGTTGGTTTCTTACAATCAATATGGATTTTTAAATTTTCATCATTTGCACACACACACAGTTATTGATATTGTTTTTGGCAAAGGAAGTTCATTTTTATTGCACTGCTAGATGAAATTCTGAATGAAGTCATTAGGTCTATTGTTGGTGTATGCTGTATTATTTTCAAATCTGTACACTTTAACTCAGGTTTATTCAGCTTTTGACTGATTTTGATTCTAAATAATCCTCACATTTCTTACCTTACAGTTTCCATCAACCTCAGGTGAAGGCATCTTAATAAACACTAAGCATCTGCCTGAGGAGACTTGAAGGCATCACTTAAAGGTGGCAAAATGACAGTCTGACAGATGTCCTATTTAGTCTACTAGGCTTTATGCACTAATACACATGAATTTTGTGCAGACAGCAGATACAGTTACTAATGGACCTCTGTCAGGTGACTGCTTTAGCAAAGACCAAGGAGATAGTTACCATGGAAACAGGCATATATTAAACCCCTAAACGAGCAGGAGGGTGCCTGTGTCCTTTATGCTCTAGCAGTTTCCCTTCTGAAAGGGACAAAATTTATAATGGTCTAACAGAGGAAGTACGTTTTAAAATAACAATTGACGTTTTGGACTTACCAAATGTACAAAGACGCCAAGAAGGCAAAAGGAGACAACAGGGAGCAGAGACCTTGGGGAAGGCTTTAAACATACCTCAGTACCAAGGATTTTTCATCTGCAAAATCTTAACAGCCCATTAAAATCTGCAACAGATAAACTTAGAAGTTTTTAGAGCAGTGTAAATAACTCATCAGTCCATGGACACTGGCAAAAGGGGCAAATAATGTGCTGTTTGAGAAAAAAAGGAAGATTGTTTACACAAAAGTGACTGATGTTATTCATCAAGGAGCAGGATGCTGCCATGTGCTTCTCACCAATTCCTATGCGTAAAAGTTGTCCAAGTTAAGTCCGTACCTCTGAGCAATTGAATAATAAAAAAAAATTTTTAAATGAAAATGGCCAAGGCAACTGTTCATAATACAAATACATATTAAAGACTGTTCAAGTCATATTCAGAGTATTTTACACACAAATTAGGCGAGTTATGAGTTCAGTCACTAGAGTTCAGTTTTACTGCTCGTTTTTAACAAAACTGACCCAGAAACTGTGTTGGAGAATTAAAGGAACACACATAGACATGCACATACTCATACACACGCACACTGTTTTATTTTCATATCTTGTGGGGATTTTATGTTGACTTCCATTTGTTTTCTACAGCCTAACACTCATCCTATGCCTAACCATAACCATCAGATACCTAACCTTAACAATAACCAAAAATAAATTTACACCTTAGCCCTAAACCTAACCCCTAACACAAAAACAGCATTTCCCCTCATGGGGACCAAGAAAATGTCCCCACAAGAAGCAGTGGTCCCCAGAAATCCACATTGTAAACAGAAATAGGTCCCTCCAATGATACAAGAACCTGGTTCACACAGGTTGTATGTGTATAGCATACATTATATAGCATACATTTTTATAATGTATGCTATATAATTTTTTTACATTGCTATGTCAGATCAAGGAGGAATACTTTGAGCAGTGTTGACAGACCAGCATGACATCTGTCTACAAAGCTTATAAGCTGTTTCATCATTTTGTTTGTTACAGTGCATCTTTTAAATAACCGAGTTTTGAAGCCAAAAATAGTGAGGGAGAGGCATGTCTTTAGCCTGTACCACAACACTCAGAATGAGGTTATTTACTTTTTAAATGAATGCTGAATTATACACAGTATGAGCAAGATGCTGATTAAGTATCTCTAAGAGTGTAAGACGGATTGGACAATGTCCCAGATTGGGTTAAATCGTCATGCCTAACATTAAATATTAAGAGGACTGTCACAATCTATTTTACAGGGAGGATCTTCCCAAGCATCTCAGTTAAGGATTAAATAATTCATAGTAAAGAAAGATAAATAAGGATGCATTCACACCAAGCCTGTATAGTCTGCTTTAATCAAACTCTAGTTTGCTTGTCTAGAGGGTCTGGTTCGTCTGGAGATGTGTGACTGTGCAATCAAACTCTGGTGTGGACCAAAATAATGGCATCTAAAAACCTTGGTTTAGTTGAAGTGAACTCTGGTGCAGTTTGAATGCAGGGTGAATGTAAGGAGACCACTCAAAAAGCAGGAAGCTTATTAAGGTGGGACAGCACTGAATTATTGAGAAAGTAGCCAAATATTTTAGTCATAGAATATTTGGTATTAAAACCAAAGTTTTAATACTTTAAAACTTTGGTTTTAAAGTATTAGAAGTCCTGTGCTGGCATTATCTGAAGAGCAGGATACTACACAGGTGTATGGAATGAAAATACAGACAACTTCTCTCTAAAATAAAAAAACCTTTATGCTTAAGGTAAACGGTATATGTTGGTTGCTGATGGCAATCTTAGAGAACATAAAAGGTTCCTTCAGTAGATTTCTGAACAAAGCAAGGATTAAGGTTTATTCCTTCAGCAATTCAAATACTTGTATTTTGGATTCAGAGTTCCTGGACAATGAGTTGCCTTCCTTCACCAGTGAAGACTGAGATTTCAGGTGGCAAACTGTCTCCCCCATGTTGTGCATAAAATCATGCATTTTCTTTCCTGAAACTCCTCCTCTTCCTGCTGTAACTGAGGTTTATGTAATGTATTGTTTAATCAGTAGCTACCATATCAGCCTTAAGTCAATTCAGTCCTTTATGGCTGGATGTCCAACAACATCATTAGAAGCATACTATAAAAACCTCTAACAAGGGGCTCAGCAACCCACAGCTCCAGAGCCGCATGCGGGGCGCAGTCTGTACAGAGTCCGTACAGAGTCCAACAATTCTGTTGACGAACTTAACGCGAGCCAATCAGAAGGCGCGGATCAACCGCCTGCTTTCAGAGGGGAAATTACCGAGGGGAATCCCAAACAGCTGAAACGCTAGACCTGGGGGCAGGGGTAGCTAGGCATGGCGGGCCGCCATGCCTACAATACACTGGGGGAAACCCTGAATGTGTAGAATAAATATTGAATTTCAACATTTCTGTCAACGAAGATTTGCGTCATAGCCTTTGTACGTTCCTTTCAGCTGGGTGGGGTGTGAGGCAGGTGGGTGTAAACAAACCGACGGGTGTGGTGGGCCATGGAAAGCAAAGAGGAAAATAGCCAAGGAGAGATTCTACAATTCTTGGACTGAATCATTTGCATTCATTGCAGAAGGATTAGCTGAATGTTTGCTGTGTAGCGAGAAGTTGTCAAACAACAAAAGAGAGCGCACCTTACTGTAAGCTGCCGAGCTACAATTAAATAAATAAATAAAAACTGGAAACGTACATATAGATTGCGTTTTATTGCACTCTGTTGCACAGATAAGGGGCACGTAATGCACGTTCCGTTTTGTTGTTTTTTTTCGATCACACAGTTAACGTAATTATTTACAAAGAGCGATCGTTATGCAAACTGCATTTGGGAGCGTTATGATTTGGTTATTTCTATGTTGATTTGAGTTTTTTTATGCGTTTTGTGTGTGTATTCTCTAGCGTCTTTGTGTTGTCCTGTCTAATTGTTGATAGTGTCACCTGTTCCTAGTTTCCCCGTGATTGTCTCCCTGTGTTTATAAGCCCGCCTGTTGTCCTTGTACGTTGTTAGATCCTTGGTGTTTCTCTTATGTTGCAATTCTGCACGTGTTATTTTTTTGTCTAGCCGTCACAGTTGAACTGAGAAGTCCTGTGTCGGCTTTAGTTCTAGTTCAGTCTTCGTTTATCCAGTTGCTACCAGTGCTAAGCCTCTGAGTTTTTCACTCTGTCAAGCCACCCGAGATCCAGACTGTTGGAGCTTATTTTTTATTAAATTCATCATTTTTTCACTAGTCTGCTGCTTTTGGGTCCTACAACCATCACCACATCATGACAGGGAGCAGATTTTTTGAGTTTCAAAAGGAAAAAAATGACCCTTTCCCTGTCGATTTTCATAATAAAAATTACATCAAAAATCTGAATTCTTTATTGCATTTCTTTAATTTTATCAATGCAATGAAGAATATATTAATATTGTAACGAAAGGTAAACTTAAAGCACAACAACATAGTACTGTATTTTCCGCACTACAAGACTCACCTAAAAACCTTCAATTTCCTCAAATGTCGACAGTGCGTCTTATAATCCGGTGCGCCTTATGTATGGACCAATATTAAGCCACAACAGGTCTAGCAACTACAGTAGGCAGCCGCCAACTTCATTTTCGCCTGTAGAAAAAGGGCACGCTGCATGCTGGGATAGTTGTCAGAACGCTGGTTTGTAATCTATTAATATAGTATGGTTAATTATTTTATGTCTTTCATACTCCTGCTAATTGATATGCATTACTGGATTGGACAGCGCCTATTAAGTCACTATCTGATTCATTGAGTTACATCCAGAAAACCATTTTATCCCAATGCAGAACGAGCAGAAATCTGGCGTAGAGCCATAATTGTTATCAGATATATATATTAAATACGATTTAAAATAAAGAGGAGAAAACTGATGTTTGATAAATTCTCTGTGATACAAATTTATAAACAATTTTGTTTCTGTTAGTTCTGTCAAGATGCTAGAAGGGGCACATTTCTCTTATATCGGTCAATCGTTTTATTTTCAATATGCTGTAGGAGCTGTAGTTTTTTGATTAGTTCAGTTTTTATCGCTTGTTTAACTTTTTTGAATTGCAGTGGCTGCATAAAGCTGATAAACAGGTGAAGAACCAAACACAATTTTTATTCTGCCTTTTCTCAACTTTACGCAGACCCGTTGTCATGGAAACCAACAGACAACTGCTCAATGAGCAAATAGAGCAGAGATTACCGATCAGGGGAATCAACACCTAAAAACAAACATTTCCCACACAAAAAAGCAGCAACAACACCAAAACAGAACATGCAGTCATTATGCCGTCAGGCTTGATGTCTATATTGTCATTATTAATACTTGGTGGTTGACCTGCCCTACTGATGGCTTGGTGGGCAACTTTTGGTGCTAATGTAACAGTGTTTAGGGTGTAGAATCCCACTTGCTTTATGTAACAGTGCAATGGGGAAATAGCGCCCCCCTCTCTGTGTGGCTGGTTATATACTGCTGGCTTCCGTGTTCGGGGCCAGTCTGTGAAAGCTGCACGAGAGTGGCTGAACGAAGCTGAGCCGTTGCACTGATTCGATCCCCGATATGTTGTCATTCAGGAAATAAACTGCAGATCACCCAGAACTCCTTGTCTTCATTAAAAACAATACACAACCCAGAGTCGAGGGGTTACTTGGGCCGGCCTGGTACAGTGGAGAGAAGCAGAACCCGGTTACATTGGTGCCGTGACCCGAGCTTCTACAATCCTGTAACTGCAACGGTAGAGTCGCTGGACAACGGACAACGGTTGTCCTGGACAACGGTTGGAGTCGCTACATGGACTGTGGGAAACCCCGTAGAATTTCCCTCCTTTCCGCCATTTTTGGTTTGCTATTGGAACACTGAGGTGGGATTCTGTGAGTCTGGTTGAAAAAAAAATAATAATAATAATAATAAAAAATAATAAATTAAAAAAAAAAAAACATAAAAAAAAAAAAAAAAAGAACGATGCAAATCTGTATCATGACGGACTTAACTCCTTTTGGGAGAGGGAGGGGGACAGTTAGCTTTACCCCACTGCAGTCATTTGGCAGGGGTAGAGCAGGTTTGCTGGCAGCCCCAGTCTCATCCACACCTCGGCCTATCTATGCTGAGTTAAATGAAAAACCTGCTGATGGTGACTGTGATGATCCCCATCATTCTGAATCAGACACCAAACCTAAGGAGAGCCTGTATGCAGAGATGGCAACACAAATTGGGATTTCTATTGGAGAAAGCATTGCATCTTGTATTGAGTCTCGCTTGGGCTGTGGACTGGGAAACAGTGTTCTTGGGTCTGCCAGTAATGTGCTCTCAGAGCCTTCACTTTTTAATGTGATTGTGAAATCTGATGTTAAAGAACCTGTGTGTTTTAGAGGGGATGGTTGTGACACATGCAGTGTTCAGGAATGGGAGGAAATGATAATGACCTATTTTAAGAAAAGAGGAGTACAGGTACCTGAACAAGCCGATGAAGTGCTTAGTAAACTGGCAGGAAGGGCAAGAGAGATAGTCAGGGTGGGGATACGTAGTAAGCCATCCTTGTGTCTTAAGGAAGGCCCAGAGCCTATTTTTGAGATTCTAAAACAGCACTTTAGTGACACTGCCTGTTCAAGCATGCCTCTGGCTGATTTTTATGCAACATTACCTACCTTAGGTGAGACACCTTTTGACTACTGGCTCCGGCTGAACAGAGCCATGGAATTGACAGAGGACTGTCTCAAAAGACAGAATAAGTCCTTCGCATACCTGACAAAAGAACTGACTACAATGTTCATTCGCCACTGCCCAGACTCAGAACTGTCTCTTATTTTCAAATGCAAGCCATTGCAGCAGTGGACACCTGCTGATGTACACGAAAAGTTGCTGGAGCATAGTCGAGATCAGAAGTGTGGCCCTCAGCTGAGTTCATCCAGTGCTTTAAGTTTTCAGCGACAGGAGGTGGGTCCTCATGTGCCACAGGTGACATGCAGCAGTAAATGTACCACACCATCACCGACCTCTGCTTCAGTGCCATCTACTGGACTTAATGCACCAGCGCCTGCTGATCGTCTTGATCATGTGATAGCTCTGTTGGAGAAAGTTCTGGAGGGTCAACCCCGACAAGCAAAGCCACCTGCTAAAGATGATCCCAGAGTTCATCGAAACCAAACACACAAAGTCATACCCTGTGTGATCTGTGGTGATACTGAACACTCTACCTATTACCACTGTAGAGCCAATCAGCTGTGCTTCGTCTGCTATGCTGCTGATCACACACGTGCTCGGTGCCCCAGGGCCGCATCTAACAAAGTGAGAGGGCCTGAATCAGCTGCCCAGCAGCTGGGAAACTAGTTGGCCTACATGTGGAGGGGCAAATGTTAGGCCTGAAATTGAACCCCAAGAGACTGATTTTGATTTGGACTCTGTGTACCAAACTGTCTGTGAGGAACGACAGCTTGGTCATCGACCAGTACTTCAGAACATTCAAAGACTGAAACAACATGATGAACTGTTCTATGAAAATGTGACCCTTGGTGGCAAAGTATCTGTTAAAGCAATGCTCGATAGTGGCTCTATGGCCTGCACTCTCAGTACTGATCTGATGCCCCACCTCTTAGCTCATGCAGTGTTGCAGACCCCCACCTTGCAACCCACTGATGTTGTACTTATTGGTTGTGGTGGTTCAAGGACAATCCCATCTGGTGTGTGTGACATTACAGTGGACATGTATGGCTGCAAAGTTGTTGTGCTTATGCTAGTGGTTGCAGGACAAAGTGAGGAACTTATCATAGGCAGCAACCTTATGAGGCATTTGGTCAATCGCCTAAAGATGGTTTGGAGGTGAATTGCAGTAAGATCTTCAATGCAGAAGACATGTCTGATCACAATGTGCTGAGTTTAATGTCAGAAGTGGTGGTTCCAGAGATTGTCAGTGATAAGATTGGAACTGTCAAGCTAAAGAGAGCCATAACCTTGGAACCATTGACAGAGCACCTGGTCTGGGGCAGGCTGCAGCTAGGAGGTAATGAGGAAATGGGGAGAGCTGTAGTGATAGAACCCACAGCAGCAAGGTCAAGGCCAAGGTCAGTTATGGTTGGAAGAACTGTGGCACATGTTAAAAGTGATGGGTGGCTCCCTGTAAAAGTGTTAAACCCCTTTGACAAGCCAATGACTTTAAAACGGAACATGAAACTGGCTGATGTGTTTACCTGTGCAGCAGTGGAGAGCTTCAGCCCCACTGACTCCTGCATACAACAGAATATACAGCTTCCAACTAATGACTCAGCACAGTGCAATGATGAGCAGAGTCTAGTTACTGATATTTCTACCTTACCTGATCATCCGTCTTCAGAGCGAGTAACAGGTGACAGTAGCTCCTTACAAGCAGTGCTGCAACATCTGGGGTTGTCTGACATTGATATTGACTCCTGTGAAGTGTCACAATGTAGCAAAGAGAAACTAGTTGACCTCATAGCTCAGTTTGAGTCAATTTTCTCGAGAGACAAGCTAGATTGCGGCAAAGTTACAGGCCATCTCCATCGGATTCGAGTAGTAGATGACAAGCCATTCCGGTTGCCATGCCGACGGGTGCCACCAACTCAGTATGACAAATTAAGACAAGTTCTGAATGAAATGGAGGAACGGGAAATAATCCGAAAGTCTTGCAGTGAATTTGCATCACCTTTGGTCTTAGTTTGGAAGAAGTCTGGTGATTTAAGAATATGTAATGACTTTCGCTGGCTTAACGCTAGAACTGTCAAAGATGCCCATCCTCTTCCCCATCCAGCAGATGCACTGGCTGCTTTAGGAGGAAATGGATTTTTCTCTACAATGGACCTGACTTCAGGCTACTTTAATGTGGAGGTGCATGACCAGGACCGCAAGTACACCGCATTTACATCACCATTTGGGTTATACGAATACAATCGTATGCCACAAGGACTGTGTAACAGTCCTGCAACCTTTATGAGAATGATGTTGGGCATTTTCGGAGATCAGAACTTCTTCAGTGTGCTGTGTTATCTTGATAACGTCCTGGTTTTTGCCCCCACTGAAGAAGTGGCACTGCAGCGCTTGCATATGGTGTTCCAGAGACTGCAGGCTCACAACCTTAAGTTGGCTCCATAGAAGTGCCACTTCTTGAGGCAGTCTGTGAAATTCCTAGGGCACATTGTTAATGCTGATGGAATAAGGTCAGATCCTGACAAAATAGCATCAATTACATCCCTTACAGAAGCAGACCTCATGGAGGATGGTTCTAAGGTTCCCTCCCAGCAGAGGATCCGCTCGTTCCTGGGAATGGTCATGTATTACCAACAATTTATTGAGAACTGTTCATCCATTGCAAAACCTCTGTTCCGGCTGACATCTGGAGAGAAAGGGCCACGTGGTCCAGGGAGAAGGCGCCGGCAGGCCCGTGCAAAACTGTGTGAGGGGGATTGGACGGCTGACTGCAGGACGGCGTTCTTCAAGTTGAAGCAGGCTCTGTTGGATCGAGTGCTTCTGGCCCATCCAAACTTCGAGGAGCCCTTCCTTCTATCTGTTGATGCCTCCAGCAGTGGCCTTGGTGCTGTGTTATCACAAGTTCCGGCTGGAGCTTTAACATCAAGGCCAATCGCCTTTGCCAGTAAGACCCTCAGTCATGCCCAGTCCAAGTATCCAGCACATAGGCTGGAATTCTTTGCTTTGAAGTGGGCAGTTTGTGATAAGTTTCATCACTGGCTGAGGGGTCATCAGTTTACAGTATGGACCGATAATAACCCTCTGACTTACATACTGTCTAAGCCAAGATTAGATGCATGTGAGCAGAGGTGGATTGCAAAATCGGCACCTTTCCAGTTTGACATAAAGTACATCCCTGGTCCTAAAAATGTGGTTGCTGATGCACTGAGCAGGGAACCCTTTGTGCAACCCACTGCATCCCATCGTTTAATAAGAGTGCCATACAGTGATCTGTTGGCTGAGGCAGGGGCAGTTGCCACAGGTGGGGTGCAGGAGGCCTTCAGATGGACGGTTCACTCATCTGAGGAGACTCCAGGCGGTGACCAGCCTATTGTTTCTCAGTGCACAGCTGTTGTACGGGCTGGGGGGCTGACATCTTCTGAGGTGGGAGCTGTCTTTCAGATTCATACAGAACATGAGTCCAAAGTGTGGCCACATGCTCTCCTTCTGCCTCAACTCTCTCAGACTTTGCTCACACCGAACCAAACTGGTTCTGAAATCGTATCGCATGATGAACTAGTGAGGCAGCAGCGGTGTGATGACACACTGTGTAGGGCAATCTTCTATGTAGAAAGAGGGCGAAGACCATCAAGGAGAGAGCGTGCCAAAGAAGGGACTGATAAAAATAGACTTCTGAGGGCATGGAACAAGTTGACTGTGACAAATGGTGTGTTGTATCGAGTCTCCAAGAATCCTGTAACAAAGACAAAAACCTACCTGTATGTTGTCCCACCTGCCCTGCGTCCTTTTGTACTGAAGGGAGTCCATGATGAAGCAGGCCACCAAGGCCAACAACGAACCCTTTATCTGGCTAGGCAAAGATTTCACTGGGTTGGGATGGCTAAACATGTGGCAGAGTATGTGAGGTGCTGCAAGCGATGCATTGTTAGCAAGTCGCCTGAACCAGAGGCTAGAGCACCTTTAGAGAACATCAAGACATCAGCGCCCCTGGAACTGGTCTGCATAGACTTTTGGTCAGCTGAAGACTCTGCAAACAAATCAGTGGATGTGCTTGTGGTCACAGACCATTTTACAAAAATGGCACATGCATTTTTATGCCCCAACCAGTCTGCCAAGGCAGTGGCGCACCAACTGTGGCATAACTTTTTCTGTGTCTACGGATTTCCAACACGCTTACACTCTGATCAGGGAGCAAATTTTGAGAGTGCACTAATCTCTGAACTGTTGAGTGTTGCTGGTGTCCAGAAGTCCCACACGACTCCATATCACCCAATGGGTAATGGTTCTTGTGAAAGGATGAACCGCACCTTGGGCAATATGATTCGTGCCTTGCCTCCGAAAGCTAAGCAGAGATGGCCTGATGCACTGAAAGCCCTCACTTTCGCATACAACTGCACTGTTCACGAGACGACCGGCTTTGCTCCATTTCTGTTGATGTTTGGCAGGGTGCCAAGACTCTCAATTGATATAATCTTTGGCTCTGTCATTGACCATCATGATGTCACAGATTATGACAGATATGTCCAGACACTAAGGAAAGACCTCAAGGAGGCAATGGACATTGCACAAAGAACGGCAAGCAAACAATTGCAGCGCCACACAGATCTCTACAACCGGAAGATCCGGGGATCCCCAGTGGAGATTGGAGACCGTGTTCTTTTAGCCAACAAAAAGGGACGTGGCAAGAGAAAACTTGCAGATCGCTGGGAGAATGATGTCTATACAGTTTTGGACAAGAATGACACAAGTCACACCTTTAAGCTTCAGAATGCTTCCACAGGCCAAGTGAAGATTGTACATCGCAACCTGCTGATGCCTGTGAACTGTCTTCCTCTCGAGGATGCTTTGCTGCAGGAAGAAGTGGATGTGTCTTCTGAATCTGGCTCGATGATGGCGGATGGCGATGGAGAGACTGTGGGCGAAATGTCTGTGGCATCTGCTGAGTACAGGACAAAAGCTTGGGTTTCTGACTTGCCATCTGAAGTGTCCAGTGAGCACCTGATGACTGAGGATATTGGGCCAGAAGGCACCGTTGTGGACCATCAACTGGCCTCTGGATGCCCTTCCACTATTGACCCTGATGTACAAAAGAATTCGACCAGTGATGATCAACAATTTGACCTGGTCATGTCCATGGATCCAGCTACATGCTCGTCTGCTTTGGAGGCAGCAACCACTACTGGGCATGATCCAAACTCTTTACCTTTGGTTGAGGTTCATGTCTCACCTGAAAATGCCCTCTGGAGAGCGCACTGTTGTTGACAGGGCGGTGGGGAACCACCATAGATCAAGGGTGGGAAGGTTACTTAAACCTGTTTCTAGATTGATTGAGATGATGCACCAGAAAACAGAAAAGGTTTGAGTCTTGTGAAGAAAGAGTTTGTTTTATTGTACTTGTAATAGGAAATGGTGTTTCAGAACAAACAAGGTACTCTTGTTTTCATTTGTCTGTATCAGGATGGTGTATGGTTATAACCAGTTAAAATATGTAATGGGCATATTTTGATTTTATTTACTGATTCCCACATGTGTGATGAAGGGGTCTGGCCAACTTCTTCTTATACTGATTCTTTTGAGAATAGTCATCTGACTGGATTTTCTTTGTAACTGTACTGCCTGGAATTTGCTGAGCAGATTTCTCACATCTCAATAGCTCTGGATATGCTATTGGAAATTCTCTAGACTGTTCACTGTGTTTTGGTTCTCTTTTTCACTTTTGGTTGCTGTGGTGTATCTGACTTTTTTTTATGGGAGTGTTACTTGTGTTTGTGATATTTGTTTATTTTGGGGTGCAAGTGGAATTCAGCAGGGGGGAATGTAACAGTGTTTAGGGTGTAGAATCCCACTTGCTTTATGTATCAGTGCAATGGGGAAATAGCGCCCCCCTCTCTGTGTGGCTGGTTATATACTGCTGGCTTCCGTGTTCGGGGCCAGTCTGTGAAAGCTGCACGAGAGTGGCTGAACGAAGCTGAGCCGTTGCACTGATTCGATCCCCGATATGTTGTCATTCAGGAAATAAACTGCAGATCACCCAGAACTCCTTGTCTTCATTAAAAACAATACACAACGCAGAGTCGAGGGGTTACTTGGGCCGGCCTGGTACAGTGGAGAGAAGCAGAACCCGGTTACACTAACGGAACTTTTAAAACTAAAACTTTTAAAAAACTTTTAAACACTTTTAAACCGTCTTTTAGTGCTAACGGAACCAAAACACACCAAACTGCGCAGCACATGTTAAGCTTATTAAAGTCAATAGAAGGCTAGCAATAGTTAGGCTGGCATAACGGGCCCACTGCTCACTTGTTTAATATTTTCTTTAAGTTAAAACTTTTTCCTCACCTGTTAAATCTGAAGCCTGTCAGGGGAGTGTGGTGGTTGGAGGCGAGGAGAGACGCAGGACCCAGGTTATAGATGAAAAAATGATGAATTTAATGACGAAAGCTCACAGTCCTTGATCAGGCAGCACGGCAGCAAATTAGCACACAGCTAATACCGGTAGCAACTGAAATATAAACTGAAAACTGAACCAAGCAACCTCAGGACTTCACAGTTCTTCTGAGGAAGCTGACTGACTGACAAGAAACGTTAGATGTGCGATGTGCAACGAGAATCTGACAAGAGACAGAGACAATAGGTGGACTTAAATACACATGGTAATCAAGGGGACGAGACACACCTGGGAACAATCAAGGGCTGACAGGACAACAGACTCAGGGAAACAGGACTAAACACAGAAAATCCCAACAAGACTATACAGAAAACACAGATCGTAACAAAGCCCTTGTTATCTAATTCATAGGTTGAATTAACTGCTAAATATTGCGTCCATTTTTCAGATTCTTTGCGTAACTGTGGTCATTTCCTGACTACATAATGTTGACTCAATGGACAGCAATGGCGCAGGTGTGGCGCACAATAAGTCACGTACTGTCCAGTCCAGTCATTTCTATCCATCCATATTAATGCTGCTGCCTTGCACTCTGTCCTTCTCTCGCACTTCCCACTACTCAGCTGTAGGTGTCAGGTTACATTGTGTTGCATTCAATGTTGTCGGAAAAAAGAGATTCATGTGCTTAATGTTTGATTTCCCATAACTATTTATTGAATTCATAGTCTCCAGCTGGGGTGGCAAATGCTCTCATCTTAGCATTCCTGTGTGCAGGGGCGGATCTACTGCCACCCCAGTAGATCCGCCCCTGCACACAGGAATGCTAAAGGGGGAAAGGGGATTGTGTACATATGGAAATAAAGGTTTTCCAAAAATGATCTTCGCCTTGGTTCCCTTATTTCTTTCAAAACAGGAATAATTTTTTGAAACATTTTCCTCTGTACAAAAAGGGATCCAAAGTATTATGAAAGGCCTGTATGGGGTAATGCAATGCAGTTGCTGAAAAACTCCAAAAACAAAACTAACGTTGACTTGATTAACATAAAGTATTGGGTAAGAGGTGATACCATTATTTTAAATTAACTGCTGTATGGGTTACAGATTAAAAAAATATCTCCAAAACTGATGGACTCTTTCATTAGATCCCCACCATATCACAGCAATATTTGCATAATGTATTCCTTTGAAAAATAAAATATCATATTTACAAAACATTCTGCCATTAAAAAATGATTCATGCCCTCCAGACTTAATCATCAAACCAAAACACAAAAATCCAACTTCAGGAGTTTTAATAAATCAAATGATATGTTTTTGGTGTACTGTACTGTATGTCATCGTAATATAGAAATGTTGCAATATGTGTTTTCTCATATTTTTAAATTAGCATTAAAAATATGAAAATGTTTATGGGATGGGCGCAAAATTATATTGATTCCCATACCTGCCCTTGCTCCTAGTTTAGTCCTTGCTATGTAAATTGGTTCTTTAAAGTTGATAGGGAGAAAGTTTCCGGAAGAACTTTTATAAAATTAAGTATTTCTGCATGATGAGTTTATAAAAACACATAGGATTTCAAGTTAAGTTGATTTTATTATTTATTTACTAAATTGCTTGCCTCTGTATCAGCTTCATTTACCAAAGAAGCAGTGTCTCCCTTCCACTGGTGGAGGTAGATTTGATGTAGATCAAGCAACAAGCCAGAAAAAAAAGACATCAAGACACCATGACCCACTTTAAATAAAAGCCCTTCATTTATGTAATGAGTCCAAAATGCAAAGAGAAATGCATACATGAGCTACAAGAAATAGCCAGGTGTAAAAAGCAGAGGGAGTCTAAAAACTGAATAAAATATACAAATGACTCACTTGCACAAGAGGGAAAAAAAGGAAAAATTAAGTGTGACATTAAATGTGTACAGGTGTATATTTCACCACACTAGTAAATAATATCTAGCTAAAATTTGACACTTAGCATGTCTAATAACTACTTATTAGACATTAATGTTCTTTTCCTTTTGTTTTTGTTTTACTTCAAAAATTAGCACATCCGCTAATTCCATAAATCCTCTCCCAATGTGTGGAATGGCAGGAAAACACATAAAGCTGGACAGGCTTGCAGAGTGGGCTCTGGACTGGTAGTGAGAGGCTTTTCACCGCAGTTGATCATGTTTGACAGACAGCTCTGCAGTTGATCATGTTTGACAGACAGCTCTGTGGTTTAAATTACACCAATTACACGGAACAATGTGGCTCCGATCTGCTGCATGTTCGGCTAAAATTCTATCTGATACTGCAAATTCCTCATACATTGATCTTTTTCTACTATCTATGCAGTTTTTGGAAGAGCTGTTTTGCTTTCATCCAACTTCTGTGATCAGATTAGAATTTGGACTTAATCCCGCAGCAGAATTTTTTCAATATTCCTAATGTAGCCTACATTCGATTGGCTGAATTTGACAGATGTCTAAACCTCTTCAATCCAAACTGCGTGATATTTTCAAGCTGTGAGAGCTCAGTGTACTCAGGATGCTGCCTGGAATACTGAAAATATTTTACTTGGTTTTTGTTTTGCCCAGTTGTAGGCCTGATAACATTTGAGGACATATTTTCTGATATAATTCACATGTTCAACCCAGAATAAACCCAGCAGGGTTTATTCATCTGTTAGTAGTCTGATGACTACTAACTCAAATTTGATCTGACGATGCAATGCTGGCCACAGCCTTCAAAACAACCTGTTTGTGCTTTTCGCCATACAAGCCTACAGCACTTGAGTCAAAGCCCTGACAAAATGTTCCTCCTCGATCCCAGACACTTTCCAGCAGACCAGGCGGGATGGGTGGGGTGGATGGGTTTGTGGCTGGAATCCTGATAGTTCGGTTTGATAGGCTGATCAGTGAGAGTCAGTCAGTGTTGGAAAAAAAAAGCACCAAATCACCTGGAGAGCAACAGCGTAACTCTAGACTATGACATCTTACTGGGCTGCAATCTAAGGTAGCCTATTGAGATTATAAAATCTAATGGAACTGACACTTTAAATATCCCCAACTTAACTAGACTGATAATGAAGAAAATATTTTTACATTATAAACGTGGACAGGTAAGACCTACGGGTTATTTTATATGGGGTCCTTAAATTTTGCAGGCAGGTGGACATCTAACCTTATGCTAATGTAGCCTAAAAAGTCTGTAAAATGCTGCAATATTCATGGTCATCATACAACAGTAACAGAGTTGTAACAATTAAATATGAGTTTTACAATAGCTCACTGCAGCAATTGATCTTAAAAATCTAGAATCTGCTTCTGAGGTAGTGTTTTGACAGAATGCTTCAAACTACTTTACAAAATCAAAACAAATAACCTGCAGAGCCATCCCAGCTACCACATATTTGCCCAGTCCAGGGATCAGTAACCTGCAGCTCTTTAGCACTGCCCTAGTGGCTCTGGAGGTTTTTCAAAAATGTCTGAAAATAGAGAAAGATGGGAGTGGGAAATATATTTTTAGTTTTAATATGGTTTCTGTAGGAGGACAAACATGACACAATCATTCTTAACATTTTCCATCGCTATAAAAATGTGTAGAATAAAAATGAAATTTTAACATTTCTGTCACAAAGATTTGTGACTGAGTGGGGTGTGAGGCAGGTGGATGTAAACAAACCGACGGGTGTGGTGGACCATGAATAGTAAAGAGGAAAAGAGGAAAATAGCCAAGGAGAGATTCCGAATCATTTACATTCATTGCGGAAGGATTAGGTGAATGTTTGCTCTGTAGCGAGAAGATGTCAAATAACAAAAAGAGAGCGCACCTTACTGTTAAGCCACAATTTTTTTGAAAAAATTAAAAATGGAAATGTACATATACAAGGGCGTGGATCCCATCTCATTATTGGGGGGCACCAAAAACAGGAAAATTTCTTAAGACCATTTTTTTTGGGGGGGTGGCAAAGTTACAGTGAAATGTAACGTAAAATGTGGTTTAAAAATTTTTTAAACCACATTCAAGCTACAGGACCAAAAGTGACTACTAATGCACATCAAACGTGTTTTTCTCAGTAAGCAAGTTGAGAATTAAAACTAAAATTTAAATGTTGCTTCTATACAAGTTTTGTTCAGCCCAGGGGTGAAAGTGGTTTTAAATTCTTGGGGGTACTATGACAAAATATATATATATAGTTTCTTTGTGTGCTTTGGAATTTCTGTGCTGATTAATGTTTTTGTGAAGCGATAAAAGCTGGTAGCTCTTGAATTGCTACAAAATAAAGCTGTATTTCCCTTAGGCTGCAATGTTGACACGTTGAGATGCCATGAGACCTAAACTCTGAATATCATGGCATGGAGTGCATCCCAGTTTTCCATGTCTGGCATATAACCATTCATTTTAGCTTTTAAACTGGTCCTATTGATCCTGTGTCCAGACAGAGTCAGTAGCCCAGCATCATGACCTGTTTGATCTGAAGATCCTGCAACTTCCACTTCATCTTCCTAACATGATGCCTCCTCACCCTGACTCTGATAGGAGGAACCACAGAGCTCTGATAAGTTAAAAGCTCATCTGGTGGTGGAAGGTGGAATATTTTTCCTCCAACAGGTTCCAGAGGAATCACCTCAAACCAGATGTTGGACTGGATTTTATTTCACTGTCATTTGTGAATGTTAGAGCCTCATTTTCAACAGTGGAGCTATAAAGGTTGAAAAAAGTTATTATTTTGGAGAAAGTCTCATCAAAATCAATATTTCCACTAAATAAGAGGCAAAAAAAGTGTTTGACAAAGGAAAAGCCTCTCAGACTCTGAGCCCGACAGCACCAAACTATTTTTTTGTATTAGACAATTAATTTAATTTCATATAATTATTGTGGTATAATTATTTGTTTGTTAAATCAGTGATTCTTGAGAATAGGGACAAAACAGGTTCTATGTATAAAGCACAAAATTTGAATAAAATATACACAAAATATAATTGTTTCAAATATCTGACTAAACTAACCTGGGTCATGTGAGCACAACAATGTATATTTTCCTAGTGTTTGCTGAATATTTATTTATTTTAAACATCAACTATTTGGTGGTTGGTGTCTTTAAAAGCATTAGTCCAGGAGCAGAACTCAATACATTATAATAGTTTAAAACAATTAAAGGACTACTAAAATTATACATTATGACAATTAAGTATTTTATAAATAATTATAAAAGTATCAATAAAATGAATTAAAAATCATTTTTACATATTTTCCAACTCCATTGAAATTTGTCCTTAGTTTTTGTCAACACCGTCAGAAATGAAAAGAATGTAAAAAAAAAAAAAAAATCAGGCATTACTGGGGGGCACCAGAACTTCTGAGGACCCCATGACCACTTCCTTTCTCTTCCTTTGCTAAGAGGGCTAGTTAGCTCTGGTTAGCTTATGTTATTCTTTAGTTTTTTTTCTTCTTTTTATTTCTAAGTTGTTTGTCACAACCATGATGGGTCAACACCATAACTGACAATTTACAAAACTTTGATGAAATTTTGTGAAATAAAAGCTTAATTTCAGCATATTGTAAAAATTTCATGGACCTCCTTAGGAATAACATATATAAACTGAGGTTGTTTGACTTTTTGTCAACTCCGTCATATGTCAACCATCAGTTTTTGTGACTCTTTCAATGAATTGGTTTTAAATCTCACTTAAATGTGCAGTTAATTCATTTTAATGTATTTTACATAAATTGCATTACTTCACATGTACCAAGTTTTTCATTTTACTCACGAGTTTGTCACCACCTTCAGTTCTGTGTGAACTCTGTCATGCACTGTCAACTCCGTCAGATGGAGTTTTTGTTGTTTTTGTTTTAAATAATATTTATTTTGTTTCTTGAGATGCATTTGTCTGTAAAATGAGTAAAATTATCACTAACTGAGTCATTAATAAGTATTTCTTATTTATTTTGTCAGATGGTATGGAAGCCCATTTCCGCCATAAAAAAAAAAAGAAAAGCTAAACAGGAAGTCATAATTTCGACTTTCAAAGTCATAATTATGAGATTTAAAGTCATAATTTCGACTTTCAAAGTCATAATTATGAGATTTAAAGTCATAATTTCGACTTTCAAAGTCAAAATTATGAGATTTAAAGTCATAATTTCGACTTTGAAAGTCATAATTATGAGATTTAAAGTCATAATTTCGACTTTCAAAGTCATAATTTCGACTTTCAAAGTCATAATTTGAGATTTAAAGTCATAATTTCGACTTTCAAAGTCATAATTTCGACTTTGAAAGTCATAATTATGAGATTTAAAGTCATAATTTCGACTTTCAAAGTCATAATTATGAGATTTAAATTCATAATTTCGACTTTCAAAGTCATAATTATGAGATTTAAAGTCATAATTATGACTTTCAAAGTCATAATTTCGAGTTTCAAAGTCATAATTATGAGATTTAAAGTCATAATTGTGACTTTCAAAGTCATAATTATGAGATTTAAAGTCATAATTTCGACTTTCAAAGTCATAATTTCGACTTTGAAAGTCATAATTATGAGATTTAAAGTCATAATTTCGACTTTCAAAGTCATAATTATGAGATTTAAAGTCATAATTATGACTTTCAAAGTCATAATTTCGAGTTTCAAAGTCATAATTATGAGATTTAAAGTCATAATTGTGACTTTCAAAGTCATAATTATGACATTTAAAGTCATAATTTTGACTTTGAAAGTCATAATTATGAGATTTAAAGTCATAATTTCGACTTCGAAAGTCATAATTATGAGATTTAAAGTCATAATTTCGACTTTTCCAAAAAAGTAGACATTCTGTCTTGTATGAGATTTACACAGTATTCCATTTGATCCGTCTAACCAGGAAAACACAGATTTTTCTCCTTTTAATGGATTATAAACAAATTGAGGAGTATTTCAGAAATGGTTTAACCAATGATGAAATTCTTGCTTTGCTGGCCGAGTTTCATGGGGTTATTCTTGGCAAGAGGACACTAGAAAGGATTCTTAATAAGAAGAAACTTTGGCGCCGAAAGAACAAAACTGATGTGAGTGTAGTGGCAGCTTTCATTCGTCAGCAACTTGAAACCTCTGGACAATGTCACGGATATTGATGGATGCACCAAAAATGCTGGATGAATGGTATTGTTACAGACAGGGAAACAGTTTGAATCCTTTTACGCCTACTAGATGGTGAAGGAGTGGACCTAAGGTCAAGAAATCGACTGAGGAGACGGATTTACTATAGTCGTGGCCCAAACTATGTTTGGCATATGGATGGCTATGATAAGCTGAAACCATTTGGAATTGGGATCAATGGTTGCATTGACGGTTTTTCCAGAAGGCTAATATGGCTTGAGGCATACAAAACAAATAATGATCCAAGAGTCATTGCTGGATACTTCATGGATGCAGTGATTAAAGCCGAGGGTTGTCCTGAAAGACTGAGAGTGGATTTAGGGACAGAGAATGTTAATGCAGCTGACATGCAAAGATATTTGCATCTTACAGAAGATCAACCTGAAAGTGCTAATGTAATATTTGGTCCAAGCACTGGAAATCAGCGGATTGAAAGATGGTGGTTGACCCTGCGAAGTGAATGTATCCAGTTCTGGATGGACCTCTTTGACAAACTGAAAGCAGATGGACACTTCTGTGACAACTTCTTGGACAAAGCCTTGATCCAGTTCTGTTTTCTCCACATAATACAGGTGAGCTTGATTTGAGCTGCTCTATCTTCTCACCTATTGAAAATATTTATAATTGCTATAAAGTGGTTATAATGTGCAAAGATTTATTTTCTGAGTATGATACTAAATTAATAGTATATCTTAAATATTGCACAGATTGCATGTTTGGGTAGTTGCTTGACTTAAACTTCCCTGTTTTTGGATAAATAGCAGTCATGCTAGATTCATACTTCCGTTTTACTTTTTGAATGCTTATTTCAAAGCTATGCGTTTAGTCGGGTTTTTGTTTTCTTCTAGAAAGACCTAAATGAAGTTGCTTCAGCTTGGAACCACCACAGGATACGTCCAGCACACAACTCACGAAGTCCTCATGGGCGACCATTCATCATGTACACAGTACCTCAGGCGTATGGAACCAGAGACTATCTACACAGCATTGATCTGAACAGGGTTGAAGCCTGCTTGGAAAACTGTGTTTTCAAAGACTTTCCATGCGATGAAGATGTCTTCAGCATCTGTGTGGACCTGATTTCAGAGCATAACCTGGATGTCACAGATGATGTGTTTGCAACAACTGATCTATACATAAGACTCAGACAGCTGATTACCAGAGATTTGGAGCTGCAGTGACAAATGTAAAAACATTTTGTTGCATTGACAGTTTGCTACCTTGTCACTCAGTTGGACTTCAGTAGATATTTGATAACATTCTGAGAGTGCCTGCATTTGCTTCAACACATTGTTGCACCAGTATAAAGATGGGTCAAAGCCTTTCACAAGCTCTGTAACTAAGCAAGAAGAGACACTAAAATAAGAACAATGCATGCTGAGCTGATAAAATAAGTCTGACATTAGATAGATTGATACATTGCACTAGTAATGTCAGATGATTTTTGGTTTTGATATTATCCCATTATTATCAATGTCATTGCATTACAGTTTGAACATTATGCTGATTCTTAAAGAGGAAATAAAGGAATTGAGAACTGCAGTAGAAATCTGATTATTTTTCAGGTGAGCAACCCAATGCTTATTTAAAGCTTCCCCGCCCAAATAAATCACACATATAAACTGGATAAAGTGGTTTATTGTACTTCAAAATTAAAGTCTCTACATAGCCATTACAGAAGCCTTTGAGTTTTTTTAAATCATTCTTTAAGATAATGACAATGCTTCAAGTTGTAAAAAAAGAAAGAAAAAAGTGCTATTTTTCAGTTGTTTTATGGTCAAATCTGATATTGAGCTACTGCAATTGCACCAATCTGTTATTGAAAATATTTTAAGGTTATGTTTACTTATAATAGAAATATAAATAAAATGCTGAGTAAACAAAATAAAGTTTTCAGGAATAAGGGTAAATAAAATGCTTTTCTCTATTTCTTCCAAAACTACATTCAAACAGAGTAGCAACATGTTCATCCACTGAACATTTAAATTATGTGACTAATATAAGAAAAAAACATCTGAAATTATTCACAAATTATTTATGCTACTAAGAGCTGCTTGTTTACAAGCATGGCGGCCATATTTTATTTTTAATTGCAGAATAAACCGGCTATTTCAGCCTCAAGTAAAATTATTAAAAGTAAAAAAAATCTAGTAACAATACAAAATCTTTAAATTTATCAAACCCAAAATATTGAGAAAATACATTTTACTGCCAACTCAAATGTATGCTTTAAACTTTAACTTTGGGGGTACTTTAACGGAAAAAAACCCAAAACATAAACACGAGTAGGAGAGTGCCTACTGAGACATTGCAGGTCTTATAAATACTCCAGAGAAAAATAAATTGCAAAAAGTAGAAACTCTGTGGAGTTAAGATGAGCTAAAAAAAAAAAAAAACTGTTGTTAAGATAACGCTAAACTTTGAAAGTTTAATACAAAAAGATTGGGTGACACTTTATTTGAAGGGGTGTGCATAAGACTGACATGACACTGCCATAAACATGACATAACACCTGTCATTAACATAAAGAAGTCTTTATGAATATGTATGATGGTTGTCATGAAGTGTCATTTGGTAAATAATTACACTTTTAATGCAAAGTTGCTCTAAAAGTTGCTTTGAAAGTCCATTAAAAATGCCAACTTTGCTTTAAATTATCATTATTTACAAAATCAAGCAAAAATTATGTACAAAAAGCAACTTTTACATCAACTTTGCATTAAAAGTGTAATTATTTACCAAATGACACTTCATGACAACCATCATAAATATTCATAGACTTCTTCATGTTCATGACAAGTGTTATGTCATGTTTATGACAGTGTCATGTCAGTCTTAAGCACACCCCTTCAAATAAATTGTTACCAAAGATTCCTTAAACTCGCCTGTTCTTCAGCTGAAGTCTGTTACACTATATCCATCACCCATACACTACTTTCTAGGACCTTGTTTATTTCATGTCGAAACTCTGGATAGTTATCATAATTAACTGGCAACTCTAGGTAGCAACCGCATGTGTGGGCAACTGGCCGTCTCTGAATCCCTTGAAGTTGACTGAAGCTAACACTGATAGTTTTTTGAAGAAACAAATCAGATCCTGTGCAGAACCGAAGAAAAAGTGACAGGTGTTGTGAGTCTGATTCTCTGAGATAAGAACTTAAATATTTGCTGATGTTTTTCTGCTGTGCATTCATGACTGCAGGGTATACAATTGAATGTATAACCTTTCTTAATGTTGGCTGGAGATTTTCATATGCAGCTGTAATACTTTCCATCTCTGACTTCAGCGGGGAGAGGACAGTGCTCCACTGTTCAATAACAAAGGCAGGTTCCTGAATGAGCTTTTGGTGGGCAAGCTCCTCAAGTAGTAGCTCAATGTTATCAGCTGTTGGCACTCTTCGACAGTTATGGATATCCATGATTTCCAGAAGCTCTTCTCTGTCAACACTCTGAAAATCTGAAAGGCAAGATTCAAACACCATTCGATCGTATTCTGTAACATACCTTAAGAAGCTATCAACAAGAGGACTTTTTATAGAACCAAGAACTGCTTGTTCCAGTATTACTGGAGCAAGTTTTATAGGCAGGTACTTCTGTTTTTGCCAGCCAAAGGCAATAATTCTGCCAATGCTTTCCCATTGTTGCTGTCCAAAATCATGACGCAAGTACGGCACCTTAAAGTTATTGCCCATTGTGCACTGTTCATAAAAGTCCTGCCAAAACTCAGAGAGGACATCCCTCAAAACTCCTCCATCATCAACAGCCTTTTCTTGCCTTCCATCAGGAAGCACCACTTGAATACATATGTCCTCCTGAGTGACACCCGGATCACAAAAATTTGAAATTAGTTCTTTCAGGATCTGGCCACGGTGAAGAACAAGGATTTTCTTGATCCCTTCTCTCTGGACAATGGGCTCGTTCAAAGAATCAAATAGTGAAGAAGAAGAAAGCACTGGACTAGATGGCTGTGGAGAAAGAGGAAGGGTGTCATCAAGACTGAGACTATCTGTGTTAGAAATCTGTCCTGTGAAAAAGGTAACAGTGCCACTGTCTTCTAAAATGTCCCCATTGATTCCTGCATCTAGCTCTTGGACACTGGACAAATCAGCCATGTCATCAGTAGAGTAAACTAGGTGAACATCATCACTGCTGCTGTTTGTCAGGACACTGCTGGTTCCAATATATATGACATCAATGCTGTCTGGTGCTTTGGATTGAGTCAGTGGTGTGCAAACCTGAGAGCGAGTAGAAAAACTTAAAGCTTCTTGGTCATTTCCACTGGTGTTGTCTGGTTCTGAGTCACGGCCAGTGTCCTTCTTTTTGGTTGTTAGGTAAAATCGCAAAACCGGAAGTTTTGTCTGCTCATAAAGTTCTCCAACAGTAATATGTTCATCAAGTGAATGTTCCTGAAAATCTGTCATGTCAACCTCAAAATCTGTAATTCTTCCCTGTGAATTTCTTTGAGATGGAAAAAACAAACCCACTGCCTTCTCAATTAATTCATTTTTTCTACAGTCCTTTGACACATCAATTTTTCTTGTTCCACCACCTTTCTTTGTCCGAACTTGAAAAAACTTCCCAGCTCGAGAATTCATCCATCCTATCTCAACTTTTCGAAAACTTTTTTTAGCATTTCTGATGCTAACATTTTCTGAGATCCGCTTTTGATCTTTGCCTTTGTTCCTTGAAATCTTGTCTCTCAATCGCTCAAAAAGTTTTGATTTCCGGCCAGCAGGATCACTTTCCCTTCGTCTGCAATATCCGAGAAGTGCCAGTCGGTCACCATAAGATGGGAGATACTCCTTAAGCTGCTCATCTGTCATGAGCAGAAGGACACTGGAGTCAATCTAGAAAAAAAAATGTTAAAACAGTTATTAAACATATACAAATAGGGGGGAAGCCCAGTAAAACAGTCACATGATAAAACTGATCTGTCTTCACTATGTCTCTATAATAGTGTTGTATGATAACTTCTAAATGTACTGATTTCCTTAGCAATCTAGCTACCTTATCCTTTTGCAGTCGTTGTATGACTTCCTCTGAAACATCCCGTGATTTTAAGAAGTCATATATCTCATCCATCCTGTGACAATTACACACAATAACTAATGAATGTCTAATAAAATATAACATTGTAAAAGATTTATTATTAACATGATAGTAGGGTTGGATTATATTACCGAACATTTCACGATACAAGCATTCATTAGTTTATATTAATTATTATTTTTATTTTTTAAAGATCTGAAATACTGCCAAACTGGTGATGTGACATTTCCCATTTTATACACAGCTTTCACACCATGTTTTTTAAAAACATTTATGAGGCGCAGTGGTGAAACATCAAACTGCTGCTCTGCAAGTTTCTCAACAGCTTGTTGCTAGTTCACCAGAGTTAAATGATGCCATCAACCTAGCTGAGCTAGACTTGAGAGGTTTAGCAGCCTTGACTACATCCTCCAGAATGGTATGTGGTTCTGGATCAGAGTTCAGACAATATTCTATATACTGAATGTTCTATCAGACTTACTATCTATTGATATTGATCATGTGTGTATTATGATACATATAACTGATTTATTGTCCAACCCTACATGACAAATAGAAACTGTATTTCAAACTCAAGCTCCTGCTAAAAAAAACAAGATAATAGATAACCAAACAGCAGTACAGATGTGTAATAATAAACCAATACACAAAAAACTACATAAAAGTAATAAAGAAAACTCTACCAGTGTCTCCACAACTAAATGGTAAAATGTAAAGCTTAAGTCCGAAAGTTCTTACATTTTTCCCCTAAAATATTTTAATGGTTGAACAATTCTCAAAATGAAATTCTCATCTTTATAAAACAGTCAAGTACATGAACATCATCAGAATGCTTTTAATTTTGATCTTAATTACTTTCATTTAAACAAACAATATGATCAATTGGATTTTCACAAGAGTTGCAACTTACCTCTGTTTAGGTTTAGGTTCAGGTCAAAGGAACCTCCTCTGTCTCTTTTGTAGGTATCCTGAAAGTTGAGTAAAGTTAAGGAGTTACAATTTTCAACATGGCCTGCCTGTTTGGGTTTTTTTAAGTTCCTTGTTTTTCAATTTTTCTTATTTTAATTGCTGTTATAAATATTGTCGATCTAAAGCTGTAGATCTCCAGAATTAGCTTAAGTATATAAAACTGCAAACAGTTTGAAAACTGATGCATATTGTACTTGCATATTTAACTCTTGTCTATATATCAACAAAAACAATTTAACGGGAAAGATAGTGAATCACATTATGCATAACAAAACGTGCACACAACAAGCTGTGGAGTGAGTTTTAACCTACTAGCTAGTGCTTGTATTTATGCTACAAAATAATTATCCATATTAACTAGTTTAATTATTGGAGTACATTAACGAACTTCTTATCGCATTCTGAAATAAAAACGATCTAATAAAAAACCTGTTAAATATGCTAACATGGTTAGCACGCTTTGACGGTTGACCTGCAGCCTGCAGCAAGCTCACGTTGAAGAAACAACGACCGATGTACAAACCACCACACGATCAAAAATCATTTAAAACGAAGAAATTGAAACAAACTATCCAGCAGCTCTTTTCCTGATACTTACAGTTACATACTTACAGTTCACTCGTTTACATATAAAGCCAGTCTGCAGGCGTTTCCGTGGCGACACAAAACTAACTAACACAACTATAACCAAAGAAAATCAAAAGTGGCAACTGACTCTTAACCCAATAGCAAATGTAACCGAATTATGAGGTTATAATTATGCTTACCTTGGATTCAGGATCATATTTAACTGGGAGCTGGAGCTGGAGCTGGAGCTGCTTTGCTAAGGAGTCTCCAACTGCTCCGGTATCTCATAATTATGACTTTCAAAGTCAAAATTATGACTTTAAATCTCATAATTATGACTTTCAATGTCGAAATTATGACTTTAAATCTCATAATTATGACTTTGAAAGTCGAAATTATGACTTTCAAAGTCGAATTATGACTTTCAAAGTCGAAATTATGACTTAAATCTCATAATTATGACTTTCAAAGTCGAAATTATGACTTTCAAAGTCGAAATTATGACTTTAAATTCATAATTATGACTTTCAAAGTCGAAATTATGACTTTGAAAGTCGAAATTATGACTTTGAAAGTCGAAATTATGACTTTAAATCTCATAATTATGACTTTCAAAGTCAAAATTATGACTTTAAATCTCATAATTATGACTTTCAAAGTCGAAATTAATGACTTTGAAAGTCGAAATTATGACTTTGAAAGTCGAAATTATGACTTTAAATCTCATAATTATGACTTTGAAAGTCGAAATTATGACTTTGAAAGTCGAAATTATGACTTTAAATCTCATAATTATGACTTTGAAAGTCGAAATTATGACTTTAAATCTCATAATTATGACTTTGAAAGTCGAAATTATGACTTTGAAAGTCGAAATTATGACTTTAAATCTCATAATTATGACTTTGAAAGTCGAAATTATGACTTTAAATCTCATAATTATGACTTTGAAAGTCGAAATTATGACTTTGAAAGTCGAAATTATGACTTTAAATTTCATAATTATGACTTTGAAAGTCGAAATTATGACTTTAAATCTCATAATTATGACTTTGAAAGTCGAAATTATGACTTTGAAAGTCGAAATTATGACTTTAAATCTCATAATTATGACTTTGAAAGTCGAAATTATGACTTTGAAAGTCGAAATTATGACTTTAAATCTCATAATTATGACTTTCAAAGTCGAAATTATGACTTTAAATCTCATAATTTTGACTTTGAAAGTCGAAATTATGACTTTAAATCTCATAATTATGACTTTGAAAGTCGAAATTATGACTTTAAATCTCATAATTATGACTTTGAAAGTCGAAATTATGACTTCCTGTTTAGCTTTTCTTTTTTTTTTATGGCGGAAATGGGCTTCCATAGATGGTGATGACAACGTCAGGTCGATTTAATTTTTTTTTAAATGTTGCAACTGGGAGCATTAGCATCTTTACATTTCCAAAACATTATTTGTCATATTTGCATACATAAGGTTGAGAAATAACAAGAAAATTATGGGAAAATTAAAACCCATTTTTGTCTCTATTCTCAAAAATCACTGAAATATTTAATGAAACATATTTACCGTGTTTGATGTGTGTCGTGAAAGACGTAGCCTTTACCAAAGAACGAGGTAATTAGTCCAAGTTTGGTTTATTTAAAGTTCAGAAACTGTGGCTGTAACACGCTACAGTAAAGATAGAACAAACTGAACAGGAGATCAACTCAAAACCACTCGCACCTTTATTGCTCTCTCTCTCTCTCTCTCTCTCTCTCTCTCTCTCTCTCTTTCTCTGTCATTTAAGCACAGCCGTTGCTATGGCAACCTCCTTCGCTCCACAAGCCGACCAGCGATTACGTTAAAAACATAACATTCAGTCCGTTACCATATTAGGTTTTCAGGCTTGACATTTATTTTGTGGTCATTAATAAGCGCTCCCTGAACACAGCGGTAGTTGATTAATTTTAATCTCCAGCTCTGCTAGTTATTTTGTTTATGAAACTGAAAGGCACAGAATTGCGCAACAATTGTTGAATCAATAATTACTGAGATTATTATTGTTGTTGGGTCATTAATTTGAGCACGTTTTGTTTTTGTTGTTTTTAATAAAGTAACAAACGTTTTGAGGCAGAGGAGGACGTGCTGGTCTCAACGTCCTGGCGGCGTTCAGTTTGTCACCGCCGGGATTGACTCAAAACCTTCCGGATCGACGTGTTGCAACCCTGCTCTAGCAGAGCATTAATTAAGAGCAGTGGCGCAAAAAGTGCAGCACCATCAGTCTAACTGATCCAAACTCTGCTACACCTTTATAAAATTTTAAGGTTCTAAATAAAAAAGTGTAAATGTGTAACTGCTCTTAATAAAATTCCTCATACGCATTTGTTTATTTAAATAGCTCCCAATACAAGTTTTGGCCTATGTAAATTATTACTTGTTAAGTTGCTTTATTTTTAAGCCTTTTTTAGTTTTGCCATGTCTTGGGTGACGGATAACCAACAGGTAAATAGAAATGAATATCCTGGGGGGTATTATAACTTAAACGTAACGTTTAACCACCAGGGCTTGTATAGAAAAATATTCAGATTTTATTTTGAAGGGAACGTCAGGGTGAAGTTGCGATGTTCATCCCCCCCCTCACCCCCCCGACGGGGTTTTGGCGCCCCCTCTGGTGCTGCGCCCCTATGCGTTGCATACCCTGCATACCCTCTTTTTGCGCCACCGAGTCTATGAAAGCAGTGTAGTAGTTTTGCTAATGAGGCAGTTCATCATGATTCAGCCAAAGTAAGAAAATAACGAACTGCAGTCTGATCTTTATTGTTGATGTGTTTCTTCTTATTGAGCAGTGAAAGTAAATAAAAGGTGTTACATGTCTTTTAAATATTTACTTACTGGAGGGTTTTATGTTTGTGCTGCAGAGCTACAACTAACAGCTAACTCCTCACTTCAGTGGCTTTGACGAGCCTGTGCAGTTCAGCTCACTTTGGTTCTTGTGAGCACAGTTCCTTTACTTTGGACTGAACCATTGTTCTACTAATAGTGGTAGGGGGGGACCTAAAAATCAATTCTTTTTTTCTTCTGAGATAATTGGCAGATTTAGTTCGTTCTTTGTTTCTTTTGCCTTTTCATATTGATATTATTTAAATGCAAACGTTTGTTCAATGATTTTGTTTGGGGGCGGGGGGACAACTCTAGACCCCCGTGATTTATGCCAATGCATATATAAGCCGTGCCGCTTTATTTTTACAACTGCAGATTGCGTTTTATTGCACTGTTTGTTGCCCAGATAAGGGGCACGTTATGCACGTTCCATTTTGTTGTTTTTTCGCACGTTTTTTCGATCACAGTTAGCGGTGATTATTTACAAAGAGCGATCGTTATGCAAACTGCATTTGGGAGCAGATTTTTCAAGTTTCAAAAGAAAAAAATTACCCTTTCCCTGTCGATCTTCATAATAAAAATTACATCAAAAATCTGAATTCTTTATTGTATTTCTTTAATTTTATCAATGCAATGAAACATAATACTGTATTATATAGCTATATATATATATATATATATATATATATATATATATATATATATATATATATATATTGTAACATATATTGTAACGGAAGGTGCGTCATTCCGTCCAGCACGCACTGCAGGGAAAATAAACTTTTAATCATGAATGCTAAATAAGTACGCACTTAGTCATTTTGATAATAGTCTAATATAAACACTTAAAGCCTGTTTTGCTTTCATTATAAGCCTTATATAAGGCTTTTAATTTTTTGCGGCTCCAGACAGATTTGTTTTTTTGTTCTGTTTTTTTGGCTTCTTCAACATTTTGGGTTGCCGACCCCTTGAGGGGCAGGTGGACATGAATAAAATACAGATAGTATGTCATAGAAGAAAAGAACAGCCACATCATATGGAGCTCTAGTGACCTCTGCTGGACAACCCATGACACTACAGTGAAAACATGGAAACATTTTTCCTCACTGACATTATTCAAAGTCAGATACTTTTCTTATTTTCAGAAAATTCTGAGGTTTGCATACACCTACGCTGACATGGTGAGGTCATAATTTTCTAAGTTTCTCATTGTCTTTTTCAAAACACTCATTTGAATTTCGGAAGTGTGCTAAAGTGATGGCAAAGAGGCCTTCCAGCCTAAGAGACTTGGAGCTCGACTACAAAGACATTTGATAATAAATAAATAAAAAATACCAGTATAAATATGGAGAAAGCTGCTTCGTAATTAAAACCAGAATCTGATGGTTATGTAATCCCCTGGTTTTTCCATTGAGGAGGATTTCAGTAATGTTCATCATGAAAATAATATAAATTAACATAGTGCTTGAAAAAAATAAAGCAATTTAATCTTTTTATATTGTCTTATTGTGTATTGCCGGTCTGTCACAGAAGAAAATAACAAAAAGAACAACCACATAGTTATATAGATCTGTGAAAAAGAGTGTGTGCCCCACCAGAGTTCCTCTGTTTTTTTATGGGTTTTTTATTTTTGCTTTTGTTTTTGTTTAGTTGTTTTTGTTTTTTGGGGGGCAATGGGGCATTGTCACAACAGAACACTTCTGATTATGAAGCTAATTTTAATATCCGATTAAAAGATAATCGAATAAAACAAAAATCTTTATTCAAGTGATTCTATTCATTGAGATTAGGGGAGAAGAATCTGGCCAAACCAACCTGGCCCTTTGGGGACAGTCATTGCCAACCTAATAACTAGTTGTGTCTCCTTAGCAATGACAACAAAAAAATAGTCATGGCTTTTCTACAAAAAGATTTTTGAAAAATTGTAAGATATTTTATGTCAAGATGAAAACTGGTCAAAAAGGTCAGTAGGCTGCATGGGTTGAAAGGCCATTCAGATAGGAAAACATCCTTTACATAATTAAATATTCAATAAACTGAATTGGGCTGCACAGTGGCGCAGTTGGTAGATCTGTTGCCTTGCAGCAAGAAGGTTCTGGGTTCGATTCCCAGCCCTGGCCTTTCTGCACAGAGCTTGCATGTTCTCCCTGTGCATGGTGGGCTTTCTCTGGGTACTCCAGTTTCCTCCCACAGTCCAAAAACATGACTGTCAGGTTGATTGGTCTGTCTAAATTGCCCCTAGGTGTGAGTGTGTGTGTGTGTGTGTATGGTTGTTTGTCCTGTGTGTCTCTGTGTTGCCCTGCGACAGACTGGCAACCTGTCCAGGGTGACCCCACCCCTCGCCCAGAACACCAGCTGAAGATAGGCACCAGCACCTCCCGACCCCATTAAGGGACAAGGGTGTAAGAATGGATGGATGGATGGATGGATAAACTGAATTGAACTGACTTGACCAAGATCTTCACTTTGGGAGAAATCCTTTACACTAATGAAGTGTTTGTCCTCATGACCAACATTACATTTTGATGCACCTCACAAAATGAATAGCTTCATGAAGTAATAACATAATGTTGAAATACTTAGGCAACATTTTAGGACATCAACAGTTAAAGTTCAAAAATTTGTATGGAGTGTATGTTATCTTCTAAATTTAAATTGAAAGAAAATTAAGAAATTAACAGAATTTATTTTATTACTTTAGCATTTAGCAAATAGAAATAATCTGAATAACCTCAACTGGCATAAAACAAATAACCTTTAATCAGATTTTAGCCGTATATTTGTGAGAAATATAAAATCTATTCCTATTCATGTAAGTCTGATAACTTACATGGTCTTTTGTCAAATGATTACAGCATAATTATTATAGGTTCGAAATGATACCGTTCATTACTTTTGCGTTTTAAGAGCAAGTACTGAGAGAGTAAACGCCACACAGATAGATAAAGATAAAGATCTTTCACTTGTCGAATTGTTTCTGTCATTCCCATTATTACCTGCAGGGGGAGACGTAAGGTGAAATAAAAGAAGCTGAAAGTGAAACCAGGCTTCTTTGGAGCAGGCAACCCCCCTTGTTAGCTCAGATTTACCAACTAAGCTGCAGAGAAGTGACTTGTGATCGCAAAATGGACAAGGTATGTTCATTTAAACTATTCCTCCAGGACCGCTGAGCGGTAGCCGGCCTTGTATTTTGTACAGAAACTAATGTTGTTATACTATTGTTATTAGTTTGACATATATATAACAAACGAAGACTATTCTATGGTATTCTACTTTATGTTTGTTGAAAAGTGTGGCAAATTGTCACTTAACATGGGAACAGGACTTCCTGTTGGAACGTTGATTTTCCGGTGTTATAGATTAACTAGTGGCTAAAATTAACTGGTTGAAACCTATGCGCACCGCAGTTTCTAAATTGTAGGTAGCTGCATCAATGCCTGTTGAAAAATGTGTGTGTGCGACAAGACCGTTTGCAAAACTTTACTATAAATTAGATTTGAAACATAAATGTTTAAAGTCACATGTGGAAATTATGTTTCAAAAGAAGTGTCTACAGAACAGCATTCGGTGCGCTTCAAAAACGCCACATTTGAGCATAAACAGATCAATGAGAAACACCATCACGAAGCTGAAGTTGGTTTCCAATACCAGCTTCCGCTTCGGGAAGAGCTAATTTTTATTACCGTCCGCATCTTTAATTGATTCTAGTTTAAAAACTACAACACCTAGACTCTTCAAACCTGGACTGGATTATTCTGCTTTAATAGAAGAATATTTAAAACAATGTTTGGGATTTGTGACACCTTTTTCTGATTTGTGAAATTTCAAAAACGGGTGATTTCACCACTATTTCTTTAACTTGGTCACACGAGGACTGCTCTAATTCCAAATCTACAAAACCTAGACTCTTCGAACCTGGACTGGATTATTGTGCTCTAATAGCAGAATATTTATAACCATCTTTGGGATGTGTGAAACTTTTATCTGATTTGTGAAATTTCAAAAAAGGGCAACTTTTGCCATTTTTTTCAGTCTTGATCACATAAGATCTGCTTTAATTTCAAATCTACAACACATAGACTCTTCAAACCTGGACTAAATTATTCTGCTCTAATAACAGAATATTTAGAACCATGTTTGTGATTTGTGAAACTTTTATCTGATTTGCAAAACTTCAATAAAGGTTTATTTTACAACTTTTTTGCATGTGGGTTGCACTAGTACTGCTCCAGCTCCAAACCAACAACACCTAGACACTTCAAACCTTGACTGGATTATTTTCAATCAATAACAGAATATTTAGGACCATGTTTGTGATTTGTGAAACCTTTTTGTGATTTGTGAAACTTAAATAAAGTTTAATGATCCTTTTTTGGATCTTGGTCACATGAGAGCTGCTCCAGCTCCAAAACTACAACATGTAGACTCTTCAAACCTGGACTATTTTATTCTGCTCTAATAGTAGAATATTTTAAATCCATGTTTGGGATTTGTGAAACCTTTATGTGATCTGTGAAACTTCACTAAAGATCAGATTACTATTCACACTTGTTCCATGCAGTTTTTTTCAAATTCAATTCTAATTCAAAACCACTTTATTAATCACAATGGGAAATTATTTTCCCATTGGGACACGCTGGAGGGACTATGTCTCTTGGCTGGCTGGAAACGCCTTGGGATTCCCCTAGAGGAGCTGGAAGAGGTGGCTGGGCAGAGGGAAGTCTGGGACTCTCTTCTTTTTTTTTTTTTTTGCATATTGTTTTTATGGTTTTTATCGGCTCTAGTGGCCTCCATTTGACAGTAGGCAGACAGGAAAGCGGGCATCGAGAGAGGGGGAAGACATGCAGTAAATGAGGCACGGTCGGGAGTCGAGCCGGTGACAGCCGCGGTGAGGGCTGAGTCCTCGGTACGTGGGTCATGCTTATCCCCTGCGCCACCACGGCACGACCTGGGGACTCCCTTCTTAAGCTGCTGCCCCCGCAACCTGGCCCCGGATGAAGAGGAAGAAAATGGATGGATGGATGGACGAGAATAATCCTGTTTATGTTTGAAGAGTATTGTGGTTTTGGAATTAAAGCAGATATTGTGTAAACGACAGAAAAGATGGGTAAATAGCCCTTTATTGAAGTTTCACAAATCAAAAAAAGATTTCACAAATCACAAACATGGTTTTAAATATTCTCCTATCAGAGCAGAATACGTCAGTCCAGGGTTGAAGAGTATAGGTGTTGTGGTTTTTGAATTAGAGCAGATCTTGTGTGACCGCCACAAAATAAGGTTAAAATTGCCCTTTATTGAAGTTTCACAAATTAGATAAAAGTTTCTCAAATCCAAAACATAATTATAAATATTCTGCTATTAAAGCAGAATAATCCAGTGCAGGTTTGAAGTGTCTAGGTGTTGTAGTTTTGGAACTGGAGCAGTTCTAGTGCAACCCAGGTGCAAAAAAGTGGTAAAATCAACCTTTATTGATTTTACCATTTTATTGAAGTTTCACAAATCTGATAAAAGGTTCACAAATCACAAACAAGGTTCTAAATATTCTGCTATTAGAGCAGGATAATCCAGACCAGGTTTGAAGAGTCTAGGTGTTGTAGTTTTTAAACTAGAATCGATTAGAAATGCAGAAGATAGTGAAAAATTAAGTGGAAATTAATTAAATTAAGCCCTTTCCCGAATCGGAAGCTAGAATTGGAAACCAACTTTAGCTTTGTAACACAATCCCATTGACATTCAGGTTCACCAGAATAAACTCATTTCAACTAATGAATGTAAATGTAAGTGGACTGTTTCTACTTTTTGTATCAGAAAAACATTGGAATTGACTCCCAAGTACCTGTAGTGTGAGTTGCTTAACACTTGTAGCCTAGTGTGTGTTTTTGGCTCAGATTTTGTAATGCAACTGCACTGTTTCTGAATTATTTTAGCGAAACTACCCACAGCAAGTGTCACTAAAAATGAGGTTGGTGTCATCATATTTAAATTAAATCTCATAATGTTGCTTATGGTGTTTACGTTTCCAAGAGAGGAATATTAAGTAATATCAATAAGTTGTACTGCAATAAACTCTCATAAAGTTAACAGCCAAAGTTGTAGTTGGTGGTGATATCCAAATGGACAAGCCAAAATTATAATAAATGTTCTAGGTGATTCTTTTTTTGAGGGCAACATTTTGGCTTCAGGACTTTTGGAAAAAATAGTATTTTTTAGTATTTTTTTAGGTTTTAAATATTTTGTTACAACATTAACATGTTTAACAATAAGAAATGAATAATGGGCAAGCTCAGGGTTGTATACATTAATAATTACATGTTTTTTTGTTTTGTTTTTTTAACCATTGTCTCTGAGTGTGTGCCACCTTATTAGGGACATATAGACCACAAATAGTTAAACATGTACAGTACATACCAAAAGTTTGGACACACCTTTTCATTCAAAGAGTTTTCTTAATTTTCATGACTATGACAATTGTATATTCACACTGAAGGCATCAAAACTATGAATGAACACATATGGAATTATGTACTTAACAAAAATGTGTGAAACAACTGAAAACATGTCTTAAATTCTAGGTTCTTCAAAGTAGCCACCTTTTGCTTTGATTACTACTTTGCACACTCTTGGCATACTCTTGATGAGCTTTAAGAGGTAGTCACCTGAAATGGTCTTCCAACAGTCCTGAAGAAGTTCCCAGAGATGCTTAGCACTTGTTGGTCCTTTTGCTTTCACTCTGCGGTCCAGATCACCCCAAACCATCTCGATTGGGTTCAGGTCCTGTGACTGTGGAGGCCAGGTCATCTGGCGCAGCACCCCATCATGCTCCTTCTTGGTCAAATAGCCCTTACACAGTCTGGAGGTTTGTTTGGGGTCATTGTCCTGTTGAAAAATAAATGATGGTCCAACTAAACGCAAACTGGATGGAATAACATCTAGCTGCAAGACGCTGTGGTAGCCATGCTGGCAGTGGCGCAACTACATATTATTCAGGTGGATGCGTAAACATAACTCGGCGCCCTCCCTCCCCACAAGGGAAGGAACGTTAGGGTAAAGGAGCGACGCTCACTCGCTCAACCCCCCCCCCCCCCCGCCCCCCCCCCAACGCCACCCAAGCAGGATTATGTGCTCGGGGTGAAGGAGCGAAAGGCATAGTGTTTGGGAAAACGTCATCGGCGCATTGCGCCCTCCAGACGGTGTTTTGGCGTCCCCTATGGTGCTGCGCCCCTATGCGTTACATACGCTGCATACCCACTTTTTGCGCCACTGCCTGCTGGTTCAGTATGCCTTCAATTTTGAATATATCCCCAACAGTGTCACCAGCACAGCTCCCCCACACCTCCTCCTCCATGCTTCACGGTGGGAATCAGGCACGTAGAGTCCATCCGTTCACCTTTTCTGCGTCGTACAAAGACACGGTGGTTGGAACCAAAGATCTCAAATTTGGACTCAGACCAAAGCACAGATTTCCACTGGTCTAATGTCCATTCCTTGTGTTCTTTAGCCCAAACAATTCTCTTCTACTTGTTGCCAGTGGTTTCCTAGCAGCTATTCTACCATGAGCCCTGATTCACACAGTCTCATCTTAATCTCTTAATAGTTATTGCAGTAATGTGTCTGCTGCTAGAACTCTGTGTGGCATTGACCTGGTCTATAATCTGAGCTGCTGTTAACCTGGGATTTCTGAGGCTGGTGACTCAGATGAACTTATCTTCTGCAGCAGAGGTGACTCTTGGTTGAGCCAAGTTTTTGCGACTGCACTTGGGGACACTTTCAAAGTTTTCCCAATTTTTCGGACTGACTGACCTTCATTTCTTAAAATAATGATGGCCACTCGTTTTTCTTTACTTAGCTGCTTTTGTCTTGCCATAATACAAATTCTAACACTCTATTCAGTAGGACTATCAGCTGTGTGGCCACCTAACTTCTGCACAACACAACTGATGGTCTTGCCATTTATAAGGCAAGAAATCCCACTTATTAACCTGACAGGGCACAACTTGTGAAGTGAAAACCATTTCAGGTGACTACCTTTTGAAACTCATCAAGAGAATGCAGAGTGTGTGCAAAGCAGTAATCACAGAAAAAGGTTGCTACTTTTAAGAAACTAGAAAATAAGGCGTATTTTCAGCTGTTTTACACTTCTTTGTTTAGTACATATTTCCACATGTGTTAATTCATAGTTTCGATGCCTTCAGTGTGAATCTAAGATTTCATTTCATTTCATTTATTTAACCAGGTAAACCCCATTGAGATCCAGATCTCATTTGCAAGGGGGACTTGGGCAGAAGTCTGCAGTACACAACATACACACACTCTCACCTAGGGACAATTTGGAGAGGACAATTAACCTGACAGTCATGTTTTTTGACTGTGGGAGGAAACCGGAGTACCCGGAGAAAACCCACACATGCACAGGGAGAACATGCAAACTCCATGCAGAAAGACCAGGGCCGGGAATCGAACCCAGAATCTTCTTGCTGCAAGGCAACAGCCATAAAAAAAGTCAATAGTCATGAAAATAAAGGAAACTCATTGAATGAGTAGGTGTGTCCAAATGTTTGGTCTGTACTGTAAATTTGGATAAATAATGTCTTTTTCTTAAAAAGAGTGTGTCCCTTTGTTCTATTCTTGAAATTGTAACACATCATGTAGCTACGAATCATTTAACTATGTTTTTTTACAAGACAAGGTTACCCATTATTACTGATGGCATAGAAAATATTGGTAATTTTAAAACCTTATAACTTTATGTGCATTTATTGGTCTTCAATTCCTAACAACGCACAGAAAAATTCACACTAATTAATGTGTCTGTAATGATATTTAATAAAAACATATTTTCAAACAGGGTGGAATGGAACATCATAGTGGATCGTATCATAACATGGTGGAAAATCAATGTCTCTGATTCTACAATCTAATAATTTTCATAATTGGTGCAGGATTGCCTGCACCAATTGACTTTCAAGTCAAAGCATGGCCAGAGTATTTGTCCTTGCTCTCTTTGGCAAAACAGGTGATATCCCTGTAGGATTTTTCATTGTAGATCCTCATTGCTCCCCTCACTGGAGTCAATGTGGGTACCTAGTAAAATGATTAAAGACAGACATCTGTTAATACCTCAGACTACTTTGCAACACTATTCCATCATCTGACATTTTTATTTTACTTAAATTGATTACTTTTCACTCTAATTTCCACCCTCTTTGGTTCATGAACCTAACGGTGTGGAACAGAACAGGGTGGAATGTTTTTTACCTAGCTCTGTAGCTCTTTATGTAGTCAACATTTAGCTAGCTAACTTTCAACGGAATAACAAACCTTAACGACTAAATCTAATATAATGGGGTTTTTAAAACCCCATTATATTATATTTAAGATTAAAAAATGGTTGAATTCACTTCAAAACCAATTGATGTCACTTCGATTAAATGGCTTTTCTGGAATTTTAGTAATTTTGAAGGCAAAAATGTATGGAGAGCCATTTCAGCCAAAATTAAATAAATAAATAAATGGGTGAAATAAATAAAAAATGAGTAAAATAAATCAAAAAATGAATGAAATAAAAAAAATTGTTAAATAAATAATTTAGCTTTTTCATTAACCCAATTTTTCATTTATTTATTTTTCATATCAATTTCTCAATTTCTCTTTTTCATTTATCTATTTTTTATTCATTTATCTGGACTTAAATGACTTAAACTGTTTTGTTCTGTTGCAGATTATCACAGACATTACTCTGATCATTGATGAAAAGATGATTGGAGACATACATGTTAAAAAGTGGATTAATGATAACTACTACCCTGAGAAAACTGGTTCCAGTTATAGAGTGTCCAGTAGAGACTTTAATAAGGTGCAGCAGCTTGTAAAGCGACTGTCAGGACATCTTTCCAGTCCTGGAACACAAGGACAGACTGCTCCTCCAACTCCCTGTGCTGCAACATGTTCAGTACCTGTGAACAGAGTTGTGATGGAATATATAAAAAAAAAATATGACGAAAAACTAAAGAGAATTCTAGGCCGTTTTGTTATTGAGTTCAAAGCAGTAAATGGTGACCCCCATAACACAGTACAGGTTAACTTCAGAGCCCCAAGTGAAGCAGCTTACTCTTCTGACAGGGTGCAACTGGACTTTGTGAGGCAGAGGTTTATCATTTTCTACCAGAGAACTGCCTCTGACCTGCAGGTAATATCTCTTCATGTGACTCCACATCAAGCTGAGGATCTACAGAGAAAGTTTCCTCTCCTGTTTTTTAAATCAGGCTCCAGCAAAGACACAGCAATCTGTGGACCTTTTGCACATGTGCAAAAACTGAAAGAGTTTATTTCACAAAATCCAAAGAGTTCAGGCAACAGTCCAGTTAAAAGGGATCCAGCAAGAAGTCAAAGCTATAAATCATCTGCTCCTTCACCCAAACTAAGTAAAGCTCCTGGCAACGAGACATGTCCAATTTGTATGGAGCCAATCCCACCAGAGAAGAAGAAGGCCCTGCAGTGCATGCATTCCTTCTGCAAAGACTGTCTCCAAAGAGCCTTTGACTACAAACCTGTTTGTCCTATCTGTGGGGAGGTGTACGGGACCTTGAAGGGGACACAGCCTGATGGAGGGACAATGGACATCAGGGCATCCTCTGCCTCCTTACCTGGATATGAGAGACATGGAACATTAGTCATCCATTATCACATTCCAAGTGGAATTCAAAAGGTAAGAGCAAAGCTGTACTCATCAAAGTTCATCATCTCCCAAGTACTTTGTCTTTGGGAGGATGAAGTGTGTCTGTTGTTGCTTTGGTATCCAACAAAACAAGTTTGCAAACACAGCTGAAGATGCACTTCTTTGACATAGGATTAGGACCAGACTATGAGAATAAAGTCTCATAGTCTTTATATTATGAAAATATATTCTCATAATATAAATATTATGACAATATAGCTTTAATATTCGCAGAAAAAAGGCGTCTCGATACTTATCAAGATCTGAAATGACCAGCTTTCTTCAAAATAGACAATCACTTGGATAATATAAAGTCCTTGTACTGATAATATTTTTTACTAACATGTTAAAATTACCTTACTTATAAAACTGATACCAATGCATAACTTCACAAGATGCTCCACACTCCCAATTTTAATTAAGCAGAAAAACTGCTTTTATTTGTGAATTTCCATAGAAATACAATTTTATTTGACTAATTTTACATCTTTATTCTCGTAACAAGTCTTCATTCTCATGATTTCAAAAAAAATCTCTTACTGTGGTTCTAATACTCATTTGTATATGTCAAAGGTTATTATTTCTGTTTATGGGTCCATCAACAACGTTATTCTTAATCAGAAAACCATTCCAATTCCACTCTGCTAAAGATCAGTTTGATCTTTATACCAAATCTATTTTAGGTGTACACTCGTACAATAATTATGCAAGTTGTAGTTTTGAGGATTAATTTTATTGTTGAGCAACTCCAGGGCTCTCTGTTAATCCAAAAATGTCAATAACCTCTCAAACCTGAATATTTAAGAAAGTAAAACTGAGATTTTGGCTTTGCTAGGACAACATCTATGTGTGAATGATTAATGGGAAACTATTTGAGTGCAGAATTATGTAACTGATTTAAGAATGAAAACTTTCCCATCTCACTTTTTTTAGTGTCATCCATTAAAGTGAGAATAATAAACACAACTCAAAATTTACAAACATTTCTAAGATCTAAAAAACTATGTCAGTGATTACTGATTTATTCAATTATTTTCCAGAGTACAAAAATTTTACTTAAAGCAACCTTTTTTAAGGTTTAACCCTATGACATAAAGAACCTAGATTTTTAGGATCCAGATGCACCAGGTAAGTACTTCATTAAGTTAGCCATACTATTTAATTTATGGCTATTTATTGATGCTCTGATTAAACTAATTATGAAGAAAATTATCTAAAGTAACATTCCTGACAATACTACTATATCTTTTAAGGTTGACAAAATGTCATAAGTTATAATTTGTTGTTGTTACGATAAATCAGATTATTTTTATATCACAATTCTGATTTATTTATTATACAATAATCTTTACAATAATCAAACCATATGATAAATGCCTATCCTTAGATGAAACATGTGTTGCAAAACTAAAACTACTACTAGAATACAGGAGTGTGCGATTATGGTTAAATGTTTCAAGTAATAGTGATTGCATTTCCCAAAGCACGCTCCCTGAGCATTATCTATGTCATAAGGACTTAGATTTGGAAACAAAAGTGAAAGTCCATCCAGTTGGCCAAATTACTGGCAAGAAGAGTTTGAATTCACCCGATCAATCCTTTGCTTACATGCATCCTTAATAATTTCACACGAATGCCTGTGCATGTGCAGCTTTAATCCCGAGAAAATAATTTTCTGTATGTGTTACAAATAATTTTCCTCCTTAGACACAGGTATTAGGAAGTAGTAGCTTTTATCTATGGCATCTATTATCTATTTATGGCACAATCACATGACACCTTGAGATGACTTTTAAAATAAAAATCTTTTGCAGGAGGAGCATCCAAACCCTGGTCAACCATTTGAAGGTGCATCCCGAACCGCCTACCTTCCAGACTCCTCTGAAGGAAGGAATGTCCTGGAGCTGCTCAGGAAAGCCTTTAATCAGAGGCTCATCTTCACTATTGGTCAATCCAGCACCAGTGGCAGGAACAATATGGTGACTTGGAATGATATTCACCACAAGACATCAATGCATGGAGGACCAACTTCGTAAGGACTGTTTATGGCCTTATATTACATACTGTATTATTAATTACTTAATGAGCTCTTAATGACCTTCAACCATAAATCATTTGGTGTACAGGACTTAACCATAGATGTTTTAGGCACAGACTTAGTGGCGTTTAGTGGCTTTTCTCAAAGTAAATTCCCTGAGTAAGTTGTGGTCAGTAGTGGTCAGGATATTTCATAAGCTACTATCTTAAAAGTATCATAAATAAAAAATGGAAACAAAGCTAACATATCCAAGTGGTAATAGATGTGACATAGAGTCCGATTATTGGAGGTTGACACCAGCACCAAGCTGATGGATTTGTTTTCCTGTTTGCAGCTATGGATACCCAGATCCTGATTACCTCAACCGAGTCCAAGAAGAGCTAAAAGCCAAAGGCATCAAATAGGAATGAATTTAAGGTCTTGAAATTGATTAAAGCAAAGGTAACATTTTACCAGCATAGAAAAAGCCATGTACAATAACCTCACTGCTTAACATATTAAACATGTGATGTAATTCCAGAATTGTCAGTATATTTACTGAATAGTCTTCAATGCTATTCTGTTATTTCAGCTGCATTTTGTGCTTTTTTTAGAGTCATTTCTGTTGATCAAGTTATTAATGAAAACTGTACATCTACACTGTCTTTCCTAATTAATTGAAACGTATTCCGTCTAATATTTCTGATGAAATTATCTTAAAGGACTGGTTCTCAATCCCAGTCCTCAGGAACCACTACCATGCATGTTTCAGATTCATGGTAGCAATACTTGAATAAGTGGGTGATTAATAGGGTTCTGGCATACAGAAGAGGTCATGGAGTCATTTGAATCAGGTGTTCTGGAACAGAGATGTATCTAAAACATGCAAGGCAGGTGGACCAGAAGACCAGGATTGAGAAACACTCTAATAAAGTATGGCAACATCTTTTCAGGGTTCAAATCCTTGGCAAGCAAATCATAATACACACATTCCAATTAATCCTAGTTATCAAACAAAGTTTATTATTATTATTCAAATTAGCTTAAAAACTATCTAAGGAAACCCAGAAGATTGCATCGAGTCATTGAATTGCAGCATTTACTCCCCCTAAACAAGCACATAGCAACAGACGAAAGTCACTTGCATTGAGTCATGGACCTTTCAGCAATCCCTCATTCTCAGCATTCTCATAGTGACAGCAGAGAGGAAAACTCTTAGAACTTAGGCTTAGTGGAAACGGCCATCTGCCATGACCGCCTGGAGGTTTAAAGTCATGTTAAATATTAGCAAGTGATAAAAATAGACTCGAAACATCTCATTGTTCATGCAAGTGAATACACATGTCCATTTAAAGATGGGTTTAATGATTCATTTTCAAAGTCCATATTTCAACATCAGTGGAAAAATACATCCAATATTCCCTCAAAACAATGAGGAACACTGCTGGACCAAACATAGTTCATCACCTAAATTTACAAGCCTCCTGTCAGATTGCATGTGCTATTATCTTTCAGCTAGCAACAAGTTATTTAACTCCAGCTGATGCAATGACTAGCTTCTGATTTGGGCATATCGAGTAAGTGGAGAGGCAGGTGAACTGATGCCTAGTGCTTACTGCCCCAGGAGGCAGCGCTGTGATCTGGGGTTGCTGCAGTTGGTCAGGTCTGGCAACATTTTGTGTCCAACGAATGACTACCTGAATATACCATCATCAATGGATTTTGTTTCCCCCCGATAACACGACAGGAATCATCATGTTCAAATTGTGATTAAATTTGAAAATGATGTCTCAGAGCATGAGACATCTTGCACATAGATCAGCCTCCACAGAATCTGGATCTTAACCATATTCAGGGTTTCCCCAGAAAACTTCACTGCTATGTGCTAAGCCCAATGCTCAAGGTGTGTTTTGTATTTTTGTATTATGTTGACAGGACATGTAAAAATATTACTGGAAAACATTGCTCATAATGATTTAGCCCACAACTATAGTCCAGTTTTTAACTGCCTTTTTGGATGATGTATACATTTTTCTCAAAATATGTTTTGGATGATGCATATACTGCATTTGTGAGCAAATTGCAGCCTATGTTTTTTGCGTTTTTCGGTCCGTAGGGTTGTACATGATGGAGCAGACATGAAGCCCTTCAAGCTTTCAGCATGTGCTTCATTGTGGAAGCTTAAATCTCACCACTTCATGGCTCCAAGATTTGTGGCAGGTTTTTTAAAATCCATCAAGGATTTTTCCTCCACTTCTTTCAAAAATATGGTGGCATCCATTGAGTTTACTCTTTCAGCCACAAGATGACATTACTACTGTACCTTTAATTGCAAGAAAAAAACTGAATGAGCCGAGGGATACCCAAGTAATCTTAATACTGTAAAAGTTCTCATTTATTTTTATGCAATTTATATTTGATGATTGATGTTAATTTGAAAAAAAAAATATCCAACTATTACATTAGTAGCAAAATGCTTAGAGCAGCAGTATATTTAATTCTTCAGGTTTACCCAGAGTAAGCACATAATCTTACTTTCAATGACCACTGCAGACTAATTCAACACCTTGAAATAGAACTTGGCAAATAAGGTGTCATCTCAAAACACCTGATGCAACTAATTAAGGGATTTATTAGATGCAATAGTTGTTTGAGATAGAACACCTGCAGTGCAAACTAACATTTTATTCATCCACTATTCTAAATATGATTTATACTTCTGTAAATATAGCATACTTATATCCATTGGTGCCACATGCTCAAATTCATGTGGCACTAATTATCTTCTGTACATAAGATTCATTTGATAGAAATTCCCAAGAGCCAAGACAAACACATTAAAAATTTTATTAAGAAAACATCTTCCATTATCTTCAATTCTGTTGATCAACACAATGAGCTTGACAAAACTAGGACAAGTGATAGTTTATGGTAAAAGGGATTAAGCAAACTAAAGAAGGCTCTTTGTTTACAATTTCAAACAATAAAACCAATCTGAGTTAAATCAGAATAATCTGAACATCAAATACCTGCATAATTAACTCCTGTTCCAGTTTCACTAGCTAAGCTAACCCCTCAAGATTTTATAGATTTTGCCAAGACAAGTCTAAAACTAGACTAAGTTTACTGAATCAGTATGTTTAAGCTATACAGCTATACAGAAAGAAAACAGTTTCATGTTTTGGAGCTTAAGTAAATTTTTTCAAGTGAAGCTTTGTGATTACTCATCAACTAGCTAGAAAAAAAGATCAAGAATTAAGGTTCAGACTTATCAGATGGACACATGCCAAGACTTGAAAGATTAGTTGAACCAGATCAAGTCGTCAGTACTATAGATTTGTTGTACTGGCAACGAATCTATTGAAGATCATCACAAATTCATTTGTCTGCAGGATAACTGTATAACTTGTATGACAAATATAGTTTACTTTCTACATCCAGAAAAGATTACACATAATCATTCCTTACTGCATTTTTCATTTCTGCTGACTGTATTGTACCTAAAACAATAAAGACACAAAATATTAACCATTCTTAAAGCGGTGACTGATTAAAGTTGTTTTTATTTCTGGCATTCCTATTTTGAGGTGAATTAAACGATCTCCTTCCTATCAGAAGGTCAGCTGACCAGGTCAGACCTGGGATTCAAGTCAATATGTACTCTTAACCCTGTTCCTCCTAACATTGAACAAGGAAAGCAGCACATATAAGTGTTGACCTTCATGCTCTCTTCCTCAGGCTCCAGTTCTAACAGCTGTCGCACTGGGTTGTTTGATGCAACACCAACATTAAATAATTTCTTATTGCCAACACACTGAGATCAGGACAGAACACTTAGTTTGGATGATTCTTTCTTGTTCCTGTTGTGAAACGAGTGGAAACACAGATGTTGCATACTTACAGTATAATATTGTTTGGTCCAACAGTATCATCAAATAACTTTCTACACTGCTCTTACATGGATATGCCCATTCATCTCGGACTTGGTCACTGTATTCTTACATTTGCCAAACTATTTGATTAACATATTAAGAGGCAAAAAAGTCAACATATTGGTTTCATAAACAATTTCATTCAACTTTCTGAGTTCAGATTTTTAGCAAGTGATAAGTGAAATAGCAATTTCAGATTTGGAGCATATTATTGGTCCACAAGAACAGTTACCTAGAAGGAAAAAAAAATACCAGCAAGACAGAATCTCCTGGAGTTCAGTCTACACCAGCATCTCTTACCATCTCTTATTGGGATTATTACTCCAATTTGTACCAAACAGTACACAGAGCATGCCACCAGAGACTGTGTCCAATGCTCTTAAGTCTCATTTAGTGAAAGCAGCTACCACAGCCCACAACATCTCATTAGTGTTGGCCTTCATGCTCTCCGCCTCAGGCTCCAGTTCTAGAAGCTGCCGCACTCTTTTCATGGCCAAGTCGTACTGGTCATCTAGTAGTGGGGCAAATGCATTTTCCAACACATCAGAAGAATGGGCTAAGAATATAAGTGCCACCAATCGCTTGTCCATTCGATGAGGGTCATTCACCCACTTGTCCAGAACAGCTTCCTGGACCTTCTTGATAAGACGCTGCTTGATGTTGTTGTTGGTCAGGGGATGCGTAGTCATATCAAAAAGCAAGAAGTTCTGTTTCTCTGTTGTGAGAACACCTTTTTCCACCAAGTTTTTGGCCAGTCGTTCACGGACATTCCTCAGCTGATAATGCAGCTTCAGTGGGTTCCACGTCTCTCCTGCGGAGCAGATTTATGAAGAAAAAACACTTAAATGGAAAAAAGAGAACCATTTCTAAAAACAGTCAACTTTTAAAACAGGCAGTTTAAAAAAGATCCTACACATTTTTTATGTGAAACTTCCAGACTTATCCATACTCAGTTTCCAGTCTATCACATTATTTATTCAATATAAAATACAAAAGTTAACTATCGATTTATGACAGATATTTTTAGAATGGTCTGACCAAAATGATGGAATCAGCAAAATCCAGAATCTGAAGAAAGGAACAAGGCAGGACAAGAAAGAAAGGATGAGGGATTGGACAGAAATGAAAAGGAAGAAGAGCAAGAAGGGCTCAGAAAGACAGGAATGCTTTTTCTGTCCTCGCTTGTTCTTGTCTTTGTCCTTATCAGGAAAAGGATAAGAAAGGAAGAGAAGGAATACTGGATTCAGAAGAGATGAAGGAAAAGAGAGACAAAAAAGAAAGGAATTAAAAGAAAGAGAATGAATAAGGTCACCAGAAAGAACAGAAGAAAAACGCAAAGCACACTGAATAAGGAGGACACAGAAAAATGAAGGCGGAAGGAAAGACAATGGCTGAAAAATAACTAATGGCACAAGAAAAGGAAGCTAGGAGTAACAAGAAGGAGTAACAAGACAGGACATAAGGTGAGGCAACTTTATTTGCATAGGACATTTCAGCATCAAGTCAATAAGAAATTGAATAACATTTGGTCAATAGATTTTATAATTTGGTTGTCTAAATGCAAGGAGAGCACAGAATACGCAAGCTGTGATATTCCCTCCGCTTTAGATAACAATACCTCTAAGGCTTAGATCTCTTTGAAGCCATAAATTAAGGCGTTTTCTGGTTTTATCAACTAAGGGAGCAAAATTTGATGAACACCTTTCTAAATAAGTAACACTTTCTTTGACAGGAATATTACAAACTGAATCAAAATCACAATCTTTAACCGGAAGAAGTTCACATTTGTTTATGTTCAAGTGAAGCACGAAACATCAGAGAAAGTTTGGATTAAATTTAAAGCAGGGGAAACTTGGAGTGCCATCTCTTAAAAACAGAGTAGTATCATCAGCCAACTGACTAATTTGTATTTCCTTACCAAACACGGAAATACCTTTAAGTTGATTTAAAGAAATGCAGTCAGAAAGAATCTGAGAAATAAGGGGAAATTGGGCAGCCTTGCCTCAGTATAGTTTAAATCTAGGTGAGGTGCCATTTTTTAACTTGACAGAGCAATTAGCATTACAATATAACGTTTTAATTGTATTGCAGAAAAAAGGACCAAATTCAAATTTATGAAGACAGCTAAAGATAAAGTTGTAATTCATGGAATCAAATGCTTTATAAAAGTCTAAAAAAAAAGTATGAAGCTATTATCAATAATTAATTCTGAATAGACCACAATATTAAGAACAATCTATATGTTGTCGGAATATGTTGCAGGAATCCAGATTGTGTTTCTCCAATAAGTGTATTTAAAACTAATTTAAGTCTTTTTGCAAATACTGATGCCAGGATTTTACAATCATTATTTAAGAGACATAGAGGATGCCAATTATCAGTAAGTAACTTGTCTTTTTTTGGGCAAGGGTAAAGGCAAGGGTAATAATCTACCTAAGTAGGGAGAGAGCCTTTTTCAATGCTTTCTAAGAAAACTTTAGCTAGAAAAGGAGCAAGTTGATCACCATACTGCTTGTAGAATTCCAGTTAATCCCTCTGACCCAGGGGATTAATTGTTTTTTAAATGGTTTATAAAATAAATTATTTCATTAATTGTTAAGAGTAGAATCCCAAATCTCACATTCAGAATCAAGTATTTGTTGTGCATTGACAGAACTAGAGAAGAGTTCAGGATTTCCACTTGATCAAGAGCATAAAGTTTACTGTAAGAGGAGATATAATTTGCAATATTTTTTTGGATCAGAGGATACTTGCTTATCTATGCTTAACTATTGAAGTGTGATGGATTTAGCACAGTGCTTTTCTAATTGAAAAAAGTAGGAGGAGTTGCATTCGCCCTCTTCCAGCAATTTTAAGCACGATCTTGCAAAGGCTCCTTCTGTCCTGTTTTTGTAAATCTCGCCCAGCTTATTTTGTAAAGTGGCTAAATTTATTTGATCAACATGACAAATCTGAGGGATTTTTTTTTGGAGAGCCTCATAATTGTGTTAATTATTTTTATTTTCTTCAACTTTCCTAGAATTTTTAAACCAGAACCAGTTTGTCTTAGTAACAAGACAATCTCAATTTTAAAAAGCTTCCAGATGGCACCGTATTTATTTTCAGTATTAGCTTTGTTTAAAAAATAAATTGTTTGGGAGATTTTTTTGTCTAACTTAAGACAAGAGTTGCTTAGGATCCAGTAGACTTTTCTATTCTGTGAATGGTTACCAGACTGATTTATCGAAACATACTGTATATTGCTTTTGATCTGTGAGCGGAGTGGGAATATTGACAATGATGTTATTGGCTTTTAAGGAATCGGATACTAACCAGTCCAGTCACCTGGAGTAACCCATTATTGTTACTCCAGGTGAAAATGGAGTCTACTAGATATTTTTCTCTCCACATATTCTTTAAAATGCATCTCTGCAAGAATGATTTAAGAAAACCTTGAGCTCGAGTTTGCCATTTGTCCACTCGATTATCTAGAACAGGGGTCCCCAAACTTTTTTGGGCCACATAACGTTTTCCCTTCTCTGGTGGGGGGCCGGAGTCAGTTTGTAACAGAAAAAGTGTGACGATTGCAATGTAAAAATATATTGTTTTCCAGAAAGCACAACTAAATAACATTCTCTGGGTTCTTCACAGAAAAAACCCAGGAAGGATTATAGTCCGAACTATGAGCAGCACCGGACTATAAGCCACAACCCCAAAGGTTTTTTTTTTTTTAAACCAGTAAACATATACATATAAGCCTCAGATATCTCTGCCGCTCCAGGTTTTCCACAGCGACGCAGCAGCAGCAGAGGGGGGCGAACACCCAACACTTGAGTCATACCAGGTCAATTGAATATCACATTTATTATGGTTGAAAAAGAAAAAGTTGCCAAGTTTAGATTTAACAGAACTTATTACGGTAGTTTCCGAACAGTAACAGTAAAAGTGCTGATCCTTCGTGTTGCATGTGCTAAATCAGTGGTCCCCAACCTTTTTATTACCGCGGACCGGGCAAGACTTGGAGATTTTGTTGCGGCCCGGGGAACAGGGGATAAGGGGGGGGGTATAGTCAGATAAGGCTTCTGTATGTTGGTGTTCCCACTAAATACTGAATATACCCTATTTGTGTTTTCCTCTCCCTTTTATCATAGCCTGTGGGGTTTTCCCTGACTGGGAACGAGAATACGACCTGTTGAATGTGACAGGTAGCCAATCAGAAAGCACGGTGACGTATAACAGAGGGGAATCACAAACAGCTGACGTATCGCGCAACTGAGATTCCGGTGGATATCGGAGATGATATGTGGAAATGTTTATTATTAAATCTAAAGGTCATTATTATGTTTATTCAGTTAAAAATGTTAACTATGAAAAAACACCTCCAAATCAATCCAAATCGTGCAGCAAATAAAGCGGCTGCTCCCGTCGTCTTTCATCCGCCGCCTTTTCTTGTTACGTCTTTTATCTCTTAAAATGACTCCGCAAACTATCACTATTGTTTCTACATCGTCATCGTGTTTGGTTATTCTAAATTCCTGTATGCTATGTAGGTTGTTTAACTGGATTATCCTCTGGAATCAGGATGTTCGTGACTGCAATCACGAACATACCTGTTGTTCTTTTATCAGCTCTGTGGTCACAGAGGTTTGGAGAATCGGCCGACAATTCTTAAATCTTTCCATCTAAAACCAGACTTAAGACTCACAAGCTCATCTCCTCTTGACCACTGCCCTATGCTCTCTGACTCTGGTCGCTATGATAACGCTTAATATCCCTTCAAAATAAGATACAGAAGCACCACAAAAACGAACATTTTACTTTCGTCAACATTTTAACTCGCGATAATGACTAACGGGAGCCGTGAGCTTGTTTCTCTGCAATGAGACGGTTCCATCTGGGAGTGATGAGAGACAATGACACCCGAAGTGTTTCTTATATCCACAGCCTGCTTGGTCTCTACAAAGCAGTTTGTAGCTTCATTGCCTCATTAGCAGCCGGTCACCGCATGTTACGCAGAGCTGCTTGTAATGTGGGACAGACCTACCGGTCCAGGATAAATCCATTCTCCTGTCTCTTCTCTGGGCCTTTTCCCCTTTGAAAAACAAACTTTCCAAAGACATCTGATCTGTTTCTTACTCATTTTGTTGCTTGTGGGCTCAATGTTGGCGGGCAAGTAACATAGACTTCCAATGATTCACTTCCTGTTAAGGAGCCCCCTGGTGGTTGAAGAAAAATCCACATATAGTCTGGAAAATACAGTAAATGAAAAAAAAAAAACTTTGAATGCTCTCTGGTATTGTTCAGAGGGCCAGACCAAATGTGGAGGCGGGCCGGATCCGGCCCAGGGACCGTAGTTTGGGGACCACTGATCTAGAATCATAATAATAATTGCATTAGTGTTGCGATAGCTTTACATACATAGCTTTACAGCATTAACAATTAAGACCAACCTGTCGGCGCCAACAGAATTTGGCTTGTGCACTTCTCATTACTGTAATTTCTTAACCGTTCAACATATCAAAGAAATTCCAAAAGTGCAGAAAAGCTGAGACATTGCGCTATCAGGGCATATATGATACATTACGGTAGTCACCTGGGAAAGTCTGATATGAGCTTGACCAATCACAAGAAAGATTCTCCGTTGTGTCATATCTGTTCAGGAGTTACGATACTCTGTATCGTAACTTTAATGGTTGGTCGCATTCAAAAAATTCAAAAAGTATTAGAAAGTGCATAAAATAAGCTTTTCAACGCTGTATCACAAGTGCAAATTGCAGCAGATAGAGTAAATATTTTCGTTACGAAATTTCCTTGCGGAGCTTCGTGTTGCATTAGTGGAGTAGCGGTGCGAGAGAGAGAGAAAACGGCAGAGGACGAGTTGAAATCACGCATAAAATTATGGAAATGTCTAACAAAATCCACCAGACTGATAAAGAGTCCCAGATGGCTGATATTTGAAGGCAGTGAACATGAGAGACATAACCAGTGAACCAGGTTGTGTAAAATATTTATACATGTTGCACAGCTATTGGCTAACTGTTAGCTCCATCTTGGTTCCTGCATAATTTGTGCAATAATTATTTACTATGCTGAAAATAAAATTGTGGTCTTCCAAAAATAATGCCCTAAGTAATATTTTTACCTAGTGATTTTGGCAAAAAGAAAAAAAAGAAATCACCACCACTTTGTTTCTGCCAAAAGATGAATTGTGGAAAAAAAAAAAAAACAACAAATCAGCCATGTGAGGGATTGGGGACCTGTCCAGTGTGTCCCCCGCCTCTTGCTCCTGACCACTGGAGATGAGTATCAGCACCCTCTCAACCTGAAGTGTGATAGATAAAGTATGGATGGATCCAGAGTGGGATTCTGTGTGCAGCTGGAGAGGAACTGTTTTAGAGCCTACCACAAAAAATGAAAACGCCTGAAATAATTTAATAAAAAACAGGCCTAAAAACTTGTACATTGGAGGCCAGGCTTCACAGTTTTCTCTGCATTTATGTAATATAGTTGAAAGTTGAAATTGTTCATCTGAAATTGTTTGCTCCTGTCATCTGGAAGTTTTTGTTCAGTAATAAACCTGAAAATTTCAATTCCGATTTTTGTTTTTTTTTCTCTTTAAACTGTTTGTTCACAGTTTTTAATAAACAGAAATGTTAAATGACTATCAAATACTGAAAGCTGAGGAAGTTCTGGAAAAAAGAGCAAAAATTCAGACTCATTGCACATTTTTGGAGAATTTTACAGCCATAAAATCAGAAAAATACCAGGCGACCCAGTTACAATTATGGTCTTAAGAGGGTTAATATATAACTCACCACACTCATGAACATTGGTAAGATGTGAATTTATCGCAGGTTCAGCTTGTAATTGTGGTTGCTAGGCAACCTGAGTACACTACTGGTCTGCTGTTCATTTTCTTCTTCTACACATTAATCCACAGCAACTATAGAGCCCCCCTAGTGGAACGGGAGGAGTGAATCCAACAATTAGCAAATTTATTTAGACCATCAATTAGATTATTTACTGTTAAAGAAGTTCTGAATTTTCACGTTTTGAGTTGTAACCATAAATATTAATAGTAATCAAAATTTGATTGCAATATGATATATCATAAATACAAAGTGTCTCTGAGAATTACACTGATTCAAAAGGATGTCGCCATCAAATTTGCTTTTTAACCCTTCTAGACCGAAACGTGTCGGTGCCGACATCTAAATTTGCAGTACTGTAATTCCGCCACACGTAGCGCTATCTGAAAAATTCCAAAAGCTTCTGAAAGGGGAAATGTTCCACTTTCCAGCAAGTATCGGGTTAATACGGAAGCTTCGCAGCTACAGCTGCAGGGGGGCACTCCTTTAATAAAGGGTATATTGCAAAAATAACTTGCTGGATATTGAAAGTTCCAGTTGTTATGGATACATTAACTATACCATCTCACAAGACATTTAAAAAACTACTTACAATTAAAATAAGGAAGAATTTTTATGCAGACGCTCGAAACTCCGGCGTAAAAGGGTTAAGGTAAGTGCGCCAGCTACATGAATTGATAAATATATATTATCATCTCATTGACTTTTCCAGAAACGTATGTATTCACTCGTAGAATGTGATTCTTGAAAGAAAAAAAAAATTGTTTAGCTGTTTGGAAAAAGGAAATAAAGCTTTTCATTTTGTGGCATTTTATTAGCCCCCTGGCATTTAACGAACCTATATAGATAAAGACAGATTTCTAAAAAAGTATGAAAGTTTTGTTGTGTTTGAGTTTGACACACATCTATAACCGGAAGTCCCCCCCCGCTCTAATCTTTTTTCTAATTCGAAGAGGGTAGCGCTGTCTTTTTTCGTCTGATTTTCAAGAAATTTCATATCTTTAATTTCCTCAAAAGCAAAGTCAATTAATTTTCTGAACCCCTCAATTTTTAAAGGGTTGACGCTGACCATCTTTTCCATGGTGTCAAAGCGGGCGTTGATCAGCTGGGACAGAGTTGTATTGATGTTGGAATCTTTTCTGCACCTTGTACAACAAGAACTTTTTTATGGGCTGGTTCTTTAGAAGGGGTTCCGTCTGACAAACATTCAGCAGAGAGAAGTCTTCACCATTCGGGTCCTCATCTATCTTGGTGTAGTCATGTCAAGTGGTCGTCAAGTTGTCGACGTTGGTAGCCGTTGAGTTTTTGTTTTTTTTAAGATTTTTTACTGTCTTAAGTAATCTTTTTGTTTCTCTTTCGAAAAGGATTGGTTTTTTGTTTAAAAAATATTTTAAAAATTGAGTAGCGTTTAATTGAGAGTTTTCCAATCAAATCATCAAATTTGGTGCAACAGGTCAAAAGGGAGCGTTTGCTCAAGCCTCTATCTTAGTCGAATCCAACCATGCGGCTTATAACCCGGTGCAGTTTTCCTGTGGATTTTTCTTCAACCACCAGGAGGCTCTTTAGCAGGAAGTCAAAATTGGAAATCAAAGAAGAAAGCGATGATTTTCATTTAGAACAAGCACATGCTAGCAGCAGACACGATGGAGAAATGTTTTCAAACTCATACCCCCTCATCATGGAAACCATACGAAGAAGTTCATATTATGCCGCTTTTAAGTTGTTTTTTAACTGTTCTGCTGTGTCCTTGTGGAAAATCGAGAGCGGCGGAGACAACAGCGGCTAATAGCCCGGTGATGTTTACAGGATTTTTTCGTTTTTAACTTTGTGGGTGCGGCTTATAGTTGGGTGTATGGTCCATGTATTTTCAGGCAGTTCGTTTTTTTGTTTGAAATGGAAAATGAGAAAACGGAAATAGACTTGTTCTTTTGTTTTCTGTTTAGAAAACCAAATTGGAAATCGGATTTTTGGCTCCGTTATCCGATTTCCCGATTTAGTTCACAAAATGAAAATGGAAAAAACGGATGAGATAATTTTGATTTTCATTATTTCATTTTGGATAAGAGGTCTGTCGCAGAAGTTCTCTCTGTCCAGCTTACAAGGGCCCGTATCACACAATGTTATGCAGGCTGCAGGCAGACAAGCTTGTTCAGGACTGTAGTATTTTCTGCCAACCGCAAGTCAGTTTAAGTAATGCTTCTGTGAGAAACAAATACCGGACAGCTGGTCACTACGATGGCCGACAGGTGCAAACGCGCAGCAACAGAAGGCTAACAGGTGAGCAAGCAGACTTATTTCTTCGTACATACTGGACTGTAAATGCATGTTTCCATTTGACTGCAAAACAGATGAATGTTATTTCTCATCAACTCTTTTGTGATTTTTGTAGCCAAGTATTTTTTGTACCTGTTCACAGAATGTTATGAAAAATATATGATACAGAGAGTAAGGATTTTAAAACCTGTGGTGTTGAATAACTTTAAAAAATTTTGATATATTTTGATAGCTCGACTTTGAAAAAAATAACATGCTGAGTGGTGAGCTAATTATTTGATTTTTACTTGTGCACGATGTACATATTGTGGCTGTCGTAAAACTTATTGTTGCAACATGTATTTTATTTTAATAAAAGTATGCATTTTTATATTCTCATATGAAAATGTCAATTTTTATTTGACTCAATGTATCAGCAGCTAATCTGAACTCTTCCTCAGTCTGTCCCTGGTCCCGTTTCTCTCAACCTCCTCCTCTGACAATAACAAATCCCCTGAATCGCTAACTCCCCCTTTTTCTCTGCTCCACAATCTGCTCCAGCTTTCAAAGTTTGTGTGGTAAACATATCAGATAGTTTGACACATTTTTCTGAATGGGCTCTGGTGCTTTTTAGCTTTTGTTGTTGTAGTTTTTCTGACCCGCCTCGTCTCGTATCCGCTCACTTTCCTCGGACTCTGGTCAGCTTAAATGGAGCCATTTTTAACCTCGAGGGGGGCGGGTAAGGAGGACTGAAGGATTTCATTGGATAAGTCCAATGTTCGTCAATAAAATCAACCAATGGGCTGTCGCAGTCAATAAAAATTATATTTAATGTACTTTTTTTGTTAAATTATGACAGCCTAGGGCCGCCCTATATACAGTATGTGCATTAGTCTACACTCAAGATGGTCAGTCCTCCCCTGGACAGAAGTTCAAACTGAATGGAACTTTTTTTTTCTGTTCAAATTGTCAACCAGCCACAGTGGCAGGTGCGTTGCTCCAATTTACACGTCACTTCATAGTTTTACCCGCATTTGGCCAGTGACGGGTGCTAATTTCCATTCCTGGTGGCATTTTAATCCTCTGAGAAATACAGCCAAACTAAGCAGTATTGTCTCATGTCTGGAATTACAAATAATTATTGAATAATTACATTACTTTATTGCAATGTTATCAAAATCTCCCTACAACAGTTGCATATTGTAGCAAAAATATATTGGTGAAGACATTTTCACAGTAAAAGTGTCAGAGAAAATATGTGAACCCACCACTCAGCAGTTCAATCCAGCTTTGCACAGGCTCCGGGGGTTGGGTTTCCTTGATGTGTTTTAAAGCCTCATCCAGAAGCACATCTCCTGTTGGAGCATCCGACTTACAAAGCACCTGGGAATTTTAGTTAGAAGACAAACACTCAGCCAATTTACAGTTGAAACTAGGCCTGTCACACATTTCGCTGGGCGATTAAATGTCCCAGAAATTATTGCGATAAACTACAATATTGTCATTTTAAGATCATTGTTAACTAATATTTTAAAATGGCATAACAATGCAAATACACCCTCTCAAACGTCAATAAATTAATTTCTAAAGAACACTTAACACTGGAACTTTTAAATGTTCAAAATACATAAACAATAAATAAATGAATTGTGTTCTGAAGATTCTGTAAATAAACTTGTCCATCAACAATTATTTATCATTGGGCTGATACAGGCTCTATTGCCAGTAAGGACTTTTGTGGGAGGAAAAAAGACATAAACGTAATACTGTGCAGTGCAGTACAAATGTTTGCAGATTTTTCAAAATGGTGGGTTTCCAATTGGATCAAAAGAGAATAATCTTTTTTGTGATTAAGGAAATTGTCTTAGTGTGCACTATTTTGCAGTGGCCTTTTGTATTTTGTTGATTAAATACACAGTCCAGTCACATTAATGTGACCACCACGTACTTTCCACTTCAGAGTTAAATAACCAATCACAGAAGGCAGGTGGCAGCACAGTGCAGTTGAGCGTATATAAAGGGTGTGTGTGGGCTTCGGAAAACATTTCAATCGTTGGCGTAATGCAGAAACGAAGCGATGTATCCGACGTCCAAAAGGGCATGATCATTGGCTTTCGGGCCAAGGGTGGAAGCATTTCCGAAACGGCTGAGTTTGTGAACTGTTCGCGTGCCGCCGTGGTAAAAGTGTACCGTGCATGGCAAAATGGGACTGTCCAAAATCAACGACGTGGCAAATGTGGTGCACCACGGGCCATAGATGACAGAGGCGAACGACGGTTGCGGAGATGCGTTCGGGCAGATAGACGGGCTACCGTTGAGCAACTGACCACTAAAATGAACCAAGGGGCTACCACAAGTGTCTCCCAAACCACTATTCAGCGAACATTGCTGCGTCTGGGCCTCCGAAGCGGACGCCTGGTTCGTGCACCTATGCTGACTGGTGTTCATCGACGACGAAGGCTAGAATTTGCACGCCAGTACAGCAGCTGGACGTCCACTGAGTGGCGACAGGTAGCGTTTTCAGATGAATCGCGTTTTATGCTCCATCGGACAGATGGACGTTGGCGTATAAGGCGTGAAACCTCTGAAAGGAACCACCCTGCAACCATTGCAGGAACGGTCCAAGCTGGAGGCGGGAGCATTATGGTCTGGGGAATGTTTTCCTGGCATTCTCTGGGTTCACTGATTATTGTGGAAGGCACGATGGATCAATACAAGTACGCATCTGTCCTTGCGGACCATGTCCACCCCTACATGCGCATTGTTTTTCCTCAGGATGATGGCATCTTCCAGCAGGACAATGCGAGGTGCCATACAGCTGCCAGTGTACGTGCGTGGTTCGAAGAGCACCAGGATGAGTTTACCGTCCTCCCCTGGCCAGCAAACTCACCTGACTTAAACCCAATCGAGCATCTGTGGGACCATCTCGATCGAGTTGTTCGCGCCATGGATCCTCAACCGCGTAATCTAGCGCAGCTGGCCACGGCATTAGAGTCGGCATGGCTCAACATCCCAGAGAAGACCTTCAGGGACCTAAGTGACTCTCTTCCTGCACGTCTCGTAGCAGTTCGCTCTGCGAAAGGTGGTTATTCTGGCTTTTGACAGATGGTCACATTAATGTGACTGGACTGTGTACTTCAGTGATAGTGGACTGAAACAGCCACTATTCGTTGAAGTTTTTTTTTTTCTTTTGCCCTAAGCAAGGAAACCTGCATCGGATGATTATATTGTAGTTGCATTTGTTTGTTGTTTTGACCCGCTATGACTTATAGCAGGTCCACAGGTCCAGATTTGAATCCAAATCTAAAGCGCTGCCAGCTGTCACATTCAGGCTAAAACCAGACGTTCTCCGGGACGTTCATACTAAGCTCTGTGGTAGGAAATCACATAGGATGTAACGGATACAGGTAAACATGGTGACAGGAGATAGCGCTGCACCTTCTCCATTCACTTCTATGTAGCTTGGGTGGTGAAGTGACAGCCGCTTATCCTCATCCAGCCGAGCGAACAGCGTAATTTGTGCATGTGAAATTTCTAACTCATACATGCAGACGTGCACACGCGGGCTAGCGACACTACACAAGAAAGTTGAAAATTGTTCAACTTAGGTTGACCCCGAGTGGCGGAAAACCGAGGTTTTGTGTGGTTAGCCGTTACCAAGGAAGGGAAGAGTAACTAGAGGCACGAGTGTGAAGCTTTTTGTCATCCACTCTTTTTAGTAGAAAGAGATGACAAAAACAAGCAAGCAATGTTATCACCCTCATTTTATCAAGCTCATTTTAATTTATCATGCAATTAATTGATTTACTGTTTATTGTGACAGGCCTAGTCAAAACTAGATACATACACACATTTTTACACACACATTATTTCTACTTCCTAAAGTAAATGGCCTGAAACAAAACAAGTTTGATCAGATTTAACTTGTGTTTGTAAATATCTGGTTTCAAATGTAAATGATAGTTAAAACTATATGCATCAGTTTAGCAGCAATACAAAAAATCTGAAGTTCCAATCCCATTTCTTCCACCCAATGCAGACCAAGAAGTTGTACCTTTCTGGACAGCAGACCTCTCCTCCTCACACCACATGGCTCTAGCTGAAGGCGTCCTCGTAGGGCCAATTCAATCAGCATGCAGCCCCGCAAGCCCGATGATATGCAGTCGTTCCAGAAGGATGTGTACCCCTGCGCCATGGTAAATCACAGTATTTTATGTTATTTTTATAGGAGTTGTATTGCTAATTGCCTCTCATTTACACATGTTGTGTGGCACACCAGTAGGTGAAATGTATTCACTATAAGTGTTACTACCTATAGTGTTACTATGACTGATTTTGAGTTACAATGTTTTGTTTAGGTGTTCACTTTATTTTGAGCAGTGTAATAATGAAATCAATTTCTCTACATGAAAAATCAGGGTTTCCCCCAGTGTATTACAGGCATGGCGGCCCGCCGTCAACAGAATTGTCGGACTCTCTACGGATCGCGCGCAACCCACCCCCCTCCCCCCCCCCCCCCCCCCCCCCCCCCCCGACGCTCAGACCGCCAGGCTAAGCCGGTTTTCTGGGAGAAAACCTGAAAATATAAATTATCTCACAAATTGGTGCAAGCACAATATCTCTAGAGGGGGAAGCAAATAACCGTTGCACCGTCTGCACTGTTTGCAGGTGGCACATCTGTGATCCGGAACAAGATTTGTTTTCTCAGTTCTCGGGTCTGGTTCTTTGATCAGTGCTTTTTGTTTGTTTGAAATTTTACACTGCTACATCTAGATGTGGATCATAATCAGTCCTGTGGTTTCACATTTAATGCAGTCCTGTGGTTTCACATAAACATGTGTTATGGTAATGCTAAAGCGCTCTACCACTGGGGTATTTAGCAGAAGCTAATGCTAATGCACTTCAAGACTGTCTGCTGTCTTTCTGCTGTGGACCTTACCAAGCTCCGCTCAGAAACGCCCCTCGAAAGTCTCACGTGACTGCATGTCTCACAAACAAAGCCTCGCGGACCTTAGTTTTTATGTGTAATTTAATTTCGACTGACTCTCTGACTCTCTGCAGAGTATTTCTGAGTCGATTAGTGGAACATTTCTGCCGGATTTTCAAAAAATATCAGCCACGACAATGGACAGGGGAACCAACAAGTTCATGTCATCTTTTTTGGACGACATCAAGGTGTTTGAGCCACGCGATGCCTCCAAGGTTGTGCGCATCACAGCTAAATGCTACTGGTCGATGAGGAACACAGCAGATCCTCACACCCTCAGCATAAATATAGCTGTGGACAAGATCACTGACGCCTATTGTTCTTGCAAGGCTGGGTAAGTCAGGCATTCATGGTTTTGAGGGTGATTTCTGTTGGCAAATGTTCGAATATGCCTAGGCCTGATACACGGTACTCGGTGGCTAACACAAATAGCATGGCTAACACGATTACAGTTTAGTAAAAAGCCTTTTCATGTAAAATAAAATCTTTAATGTATGTCAGATAGAGTACACATTGCATTAAGACTGTAACAGACAGGATTCAAGGTGTAGAAGTTGTATTGGTACTGCCATTATGCTGTACTTGGCTAAAAGGTTTTCATAATGGATGTGTTTATTATTGACTTTTTTTACTCACTAAACACAAAGAAAGCAAAGCAATAATACTTACACCAACAGACACTCCTTTGTTCTTATTGATCCTACGACGGTTGAGCTGCAAATGCAGTCGTGCACAAGCTTTGATCCAAGCAAGGCATTTCGTTTCAGATTTTGGAAATCTGTGAATTTTAGTTCCACCAATACGATCAGGATACCTGACATCGCCTGTGCAGATACCCCACAGACAGTGGAGAACCATTCTTTTTCGAGTCCTGTCGCAAAAACTTTCTGCCGGTCTGCTAGTCCACAATGTACATTAGCATGTGTTTACTACTGTAGCTTGTGTTTGTGAGACTGTCAAGCAAATAGCGCTGTGACATAAAATAGGCATTAGCCATTGAAACACGGCCCCTGTGGTAAGGTCCATTATATCCCCATGTTAATTAATTACTGTTCTTTTTTAACAAATAGCTTGTGAATGCTCCACAACTCTAATCAGCTTATCTATCGTCCATACCAGTAATGCTGGAAGACTAGTGTTAAACACATTTTTAAGAGTTTTTAAGAGTCTTTTAACCTATTAAAAGACCAACAGTGATAAAAAAAAAACTTGAGTGAAAAATAAAGTGTATGATTAACCCTTGTGCGTGCGAGGACTGAGGAAAATGATACAAGTGTTACAGGTGTGAGGTCAGTTGGACCCCATTTGTAAACACAAGGGTTAAGGGACAATAATCAGCTGTGAGCAGATCTACAAGGGAGCATTGACCTGTGATGGGTGATTTAAAAAGATGAGAAACAATCAGCTTCTGTTTATCTGACACTCATCTGACATTTAATTCTTGCTGAGACATGTTTTCATTTGACATTTGTGTTTTTGTTTGATAGTTAGATCAAAAACTTAACTCCAGAGTTTTCAAACATGGCACATGTTTTGATTGGCTGCTCATCCCCATGAGCCCGCCTCTCGCTCCAGAAGCATGCACTTATTTGGTGTGCTCTATTACAAATGATGTTAACATTCACCTTGATGTTGTTGAAGGTGAATGTGCACAGTGGGCCATCTACCTTATTTTCTGCTTGAAGATGTGTACACTGACATAAAGGTTTGGTTCAGTCCAGGGTTTTTTTGTCACTACAGCTGCATGATGAACCTCAATGTCTCCAAATCATGGTGTAGTAATAGCTGGGAGTCAATGTTCCCCCTAAGCTACGCGGTTGACAATCGCACACTGCTCGGACATTCTCAGCACACAAGAAAATCTATGCAACACATAAAATAAAGTCCAATGTAAACTGGACATTGAGCTCAGACATCAGCTTTCACTATGGACCAATACATTTTTTTTTACTATTTTGCGATCTAATTCGGTGAGTCACAGGTGTCCTGCAAATGATACGATACCGTTCACTTTAGTTATGCAGGCAATCATTGCATGCTATTGTGCGCCTTGGTCACATGCGCATGCAGATTAGGTAGTAAGAATAGTGCGGCGGAGTTGAGAGACGCGAAAGCTAACATCATGTCTAAGCAAACGAGCAATGGGACATCCACTCATCAAGCTAAAGTAAAAAAGAAATTTGCTTTAAGATGGAATGGCTGTCAGTTTGTGTAAATAGAAGAACAGTACAGTGCACAGTGGAGTGACCTTGTCAAGGAGGCAATGGGGACCTAGTCAGGTGATGGCAGAAATACTGGTGAGATTGCCCTTTTTTATTTCTAATTCTTGTGATGTGCCAGTTTCACACTATGAATATTACAAGAAAGTCCCTGTACGGTAAACAACCATCCTCCACAATGAAGGGAGAAGAGCTGATTTGAACGAGACTACTTTAATGTTAATTAAATATTTGGTTGCAATATATGGATGCATGTTGAGTTTTAGAAATCTTCTGCTGCGATTTCTAAAACTACAAGTAGCCTACAATTCTATGACAGTGCAGAAAATCAAAGTCATCGTTCATGGAGTCAAGTGATGCAGGCGTGTTTGTGATCTCCGAGTAGGCCTCAGCAGGGATAACTCGATACCAATAATTGCTTTGCTCCAGATGTAGTCTATTCTTAAAATAACAATGGACAAATATACTTTCTACTCGAACCTGACCAATTGTAGCCGAAGCCTAACTTTTTTTGGAAGTTCTTCTTCAGCTCAAAGCAGAGTCCTCGCATGTGAGGAAGATGGCGGCTGATCAAGATAAAACAATATTGAAATCCCTGATGAGGTTATCTGTGAACTGAAAGAAGAGGTTAAAGGGCAAATAAACCAAAAGACATATTATATACAACAGTTACTAACAAAGATAGAATCATCAGTCAATGCTGGCCGACAGATACAGGAAATGGAGACCAGGGTCAGAGCTAATGAAGATAACCTCTCTGATGCACAGGGACGCATATTTCTTCAATATTATTTTTCATGTCAGTGTTAATGTCATGAGGAGGATGACTCCATGCCACTTTCAATTTGACTCATTAGGATTTGATTAAGAACCAGATTTGTTCTTTGTAATTTCTGTCCAGTAAAACTATTAATCTACAATCAATAGACAGATCTATATAAATATATAATCCATATTTCTGTCTCATATTTGTATGGCATTAAAAGGACCTGGAACTTTTGTTTTTCCACTGAAAGCTCTGGTTTGCACAATAAATGCCATGTGGTTAAGTTTTATGAATGATACTCTGATGTCCCATGGACCTTACCACAGCCTGACCTTTTCATTGGCTAATGCCCATTTGACGTCCTAGCACAGCTATCAGTGGGCTACCATCTCACAAACTCAAGCTAATATACATTGTTCAGTACTGGACTGACAGAAAGTTTTAGCGTCAGGATTCTAAAACAATGGTTCTCCGTCAGTGGAGTATCTGTACAGGCGATGTCAGGTATCCTGATCATGTTTGTGGAACTAAAATTCACAGATTTCCAAAATCTGAAACGGAAAGCCTTTATTGGATTTAACTTTTTCACTGCATCTGCAGCTCAACTGTCATAGGATCAATAAGAACAAAGGAGTGTCTGCTGCGTAAGTATTACTTTGCTTTCTTTGTGTTTAGTGAATAAAAATAATAGTCAATAATAAACACCTCCATTATAAAAACCTTTTAGCCACGTACAGCATAATGGCAGCACCGATAAAACTTCTACATCCTGAAGCCTCTTTTACAGCCTTACCTTAGCTGAACAGATCAATATGCAATGTGTACCGTATCTGACATACATTAAAGATTTTATTTCACCTGAAAAGGCTTTTTACTAAACTGTAATCACGTTAGCCGAGCTCCGGGCTCCGAGTGTTAGCCGAGTACCGCTGCTAGCTGCTGCTCTGCACTGTTCTATCAGAGCAGACCGAGGCACATTGAACATTTGCAAACAACAAAAATCACTCATTTCAAAATCACCCTCTAAACCATGAATGTCCGACTTACCCAGCCTTGCAAGAACAACAGGCATCAGTGATCTAGTCCACAGCTATATTTATGCTGAGGATCTGCTGTGTTCCTCATTGACCGCTAGCATTTAGCTGCGACGCGCACAATGTTGGAGGCTAAAACACTTTGACATCGTCCAAAAAGGATGACATGAACTTGTTGGTTCCCCTGTCTATTGTCGTGGCTGATATTTTTTGAAAATCCGGCAGAAATGAAACACTAATCGATTCAGAAATACTCTGTAGAAAGTCAGTCGACACCATGTTAAGTAAGCCTGGCTTAGCTTGCATGTGAGACATGTAGTCCGTGGGACTGTGGAGGAGCGTTTCTGGGCGGGGCTTGGTAAGGTCCATTCTCCTGAAGGCAGCATAGAGCTGCACCACCAGAAACTGACAGAAACACTGTCAGTTTCAAGAGAAGAAGAGCTATGATTAATGTAGTTGCAGTTCTATCCATGTTTTAATGTTGCAGAGCTCAGTTGTTTTGCAAACAGTTCAAAGTTTAAACTGGCATGTTGTTCATCTTTTGTCTGGTCATTTTGTGCAATATTTAACAACTAGAAAATGGCACAAAATAATATTTTTCCCACTCTGATTGGCTGCTGTTAGGCCTACCAATTTTAACTTGAATGTTCATTGCATTTTTCGTAGACGCCGATATTATTTTTATATTATTATATGTATTATTTTTTATGATAAATACAGAAACAAGCATAAAAATAGTGATAGTAATAATAATAAAATAATGGTTAGTGCAAAGTAGCCTGCAAATTCTTTGGTGGGGGCGGTGAGGGACCTGGATAAGAGCTAGGGGGGCGCTGGGCCAAAAAAGGTTGAGAAAGACTGTGTTAAATGCTGCAGCTTTAAACAGGTTCGGTGTGAGAGTCACTAGTGGAGCAGAAGCGGCTCCATCTGTGAAATATTACTACCTGTAGCGGAGCAGCAGTTCAACAGCGAGAGCAGAACCAGCGTCTTGCATCGCAGCTCGAAGACTTAAATAATTTTGTGGGTTATTTGTTTAGCTTTCTGACCGTCATGCTAATCCGGGTGAGTGTTTGTAGCTGTGCGCTGCTTTACTTGCTATCTGATCCATATGTCTTTTTTACTGCAGTGAGCCTCGATGTAGCCAAACTCCGTCAAGTATGGCTTTGTTTTTATGTCGCTTTAGCTTCGTTGTGTTGATGCATTTTGACGTTCCTCAATTTTCCGCCGCAACATGCAAACGTCCCCATTCACTCAGTGGGTTATAGTTCCACATCTCTAAGGATTCGTTGTTGCGCGTTAGCGCAGTGTGAAGGAAAGAGGAGATCAGCTGCACAGGCAGGCTGAGAAATGAGATGCAGGTGATCGGTATTGGCACAAGAGCCAATGATCGCCGATCACCGATCATGCACTTTTTCACGGAAATCGGCCCGAATTCGGGAGAACGCATGCTGATCACAGCATCAAAAGTCCTTCTCAGAATATTTTTTTTTTTCCAAAAGCAACACTGCTGTGTTAAAAGTTAATTGATTTTCCTTTCCATCGATACCAGTTTTATGTGTGTTGAAGTAAATAAAACACTTTAAATTTCCTGGTAATTTTTATAATTTTTTTTGAAAAGCCGCATTATTTACGCTAATTCAAACTGAAAGGCGCTGAAACATTATCCAAGAAAATCGGTTCGGGCGTCACAAAAATATGACCAAATGAGCCAAAGTGACATCATACACAGTCCAGTCACATTAATGTGACCATCTGTCAAAAGCCAGAATAACCACCTTTCGCAGAGCGAACTGCTACGAGACGTGCAGGAAGAGAGTCACTTAGGTCCCTGAAGGTCTTCTCTGGGATGTTGAGCCATGCCGACTCTAATGCCGTGGCCAGCTGCGCTAGATTACGCGGTTGAGGATCCATGGCGCGAACAACTCGATCGAGATGGTCCCACAGATGCTCGATTGGGTTTAAGTCAGGTGAGTTTGCTGGCCAGGGGAGGACGGTAAACTCATCCTGGTGCTCTTCGAACCACGCACGTACACTGGCAGCTGTATGGCACCTCGCATTGTCCTGCTGGAAGATGCCATCATCCTGAGGAAAAACAATGCGCATGTAGGGGTGGACATGGTCCGCAAGGACAGATGCGTACTTGTATTGATCCATCGTGCCTTCCACAATAATCAGTGAACCCAGAGAATGCCAGGAAAACATTCCCCAGACCATAATGCTCCCGCCTCCAGCTTGGACCGTTCCTGCAATGGTTGCAGGGTGGTTCCTTTCAGAGGTTTCACGCCTTCTACGCCAACGTCCATCTGTCCGATGGAGCATAAAACGCGATTCATCTGAAAACGCTACCTGTCGCCACTCAGTGGACGTCCAGCTGCTGTACTGGCGTGCAAATTCTAGCCTTCGTCGTCGATGAACACCAGTCAGCATAGGTGCACGAACCAGGCGTCTGCTTCGGAGGCCCAGACGCAGCAATGTTCGCTGAATAGTGGTTTGGGAGACACTTGTGGTAGCCCCTTGGTTCATTTTAGTGGTCAGTTGCTCAACGGTAGCCCGTCTATCTGCCCGAACGCATCTCCGCAACCGTCGTTCGCCTCTGTCATCTATGGCCCGTGGTGCACCACATTTGCCACGTCGTTGATTTTGGACAGTCCCATTTTGCCATGCACGGTACACTTTTACCACGGCGGCACGCGAACAGTTCACAAACTCAGCCGTTTCGGAAATGCTTCCACCCTTGGCCCGAAAGCCAATGATCATGCCCTTTTGGACGTCGGATAAATCGCTTCGTTTCTGCATTACGCCAACGATTGAAATGTTTTCCGAAGCCCACACACACCCTTTATATACGCTCAACTGCACTGTGCTGCCACCTGCCTTCTGTGATTGGTTATTTAACTCTGAAGTGGAAAGTACGTGGTGGTCACATTAATGTGACTGGACTGTGTATTAAACCTTAACTAAAGGCTTTCTATACATACCTGGATTGTCAAGGATTATTTTTTTAGTTTTTTGTAAATCCTAAAAGTATCAAAACTTGGTCAAATAGCGAACGAATTATAAAAAGTAAACCTGACAAAATGGGTTTAAAGATAAAGATCAATTTGTTAGCTTTAATATAATACTGGAACCACACCAGGGTTTCCCCCAGAAAACTTGCTAAACCCGGTGGTCGGGCACCGTGGCGGTCCACTGTGTTTTTGTATTAAAAGATGTTAAGTAGACAATAAAAGTAAAAATATCACTATATATTATGGGAAAACACCATCAGTGAACTGCTATATAAACCCACATCTAGTCTTAAAAACAACTAATCAAAAAATACAATTAAAATGCAGGGTTTCTCCCAGAAAACTTGCTAAGCCTGGTGGTCGGGGCGTCGAGGCGGTCCACTGGCGGTCCACCGTGTTTTTGTATTAAAAGATGTTAAGCTGACAGGAAATGCAAAAGTATTAATGTGTAATTATATTTTACGGGAAAATATCTCCAGTGAAATACTATTTAAACACACAAGTAGTCTAAAAACAACAAACTTGAACTTCTGTTTAATCCAAATTAAGTCAGCGGCTCCATCAGGGCTTCAGGGGCCCCATGAACACTAATATTTTAAAACAGACCACAGATGCATAAATGGAACACTTGTTTATTGAGATTATCAATGCTGTTAAATTTTATTCAATTGTTTAGGCATGCATAAATTAAAAGATTTCAAAATGTTTAACGTTTAGATCCAAGATTTTAAGGAGTTGGCAAGTTTACTTTGTAAAACTTAAGAACAATATTCATAGTTAGATTGTTTTGTTACCATAGCAACAATCTGATACTGGGAGTTTAATCTTTGAATTTACAAATACCTTTTTAGACTGGCCAATTAAACTGATCCCTTCTCCTATATTTCACTAAATCTAAAACAGAAGCTGTTAAAGGTGCTGATATTTTTAGCAACACAAGGGGCCCCTAAGTCAGATACTGCTCCAGGCCTAATACAGCCTTGGACCGGCCCTGCATAATGAGGTAATCTTCTGCACTAGCAGAGATGCGCAACAAACGGGAGATTTAATTCAATGCTGCTAATGTGGCTTTAGTAGCTTTCATTTCGTGTCTGTTGAGTAAAAAGTTAGTTTTTAATAATCGTCACAGAAACTATTCTGGTTGGTCGAGTTTATGGGACGAGTTTCTCAGATCTCCGTGTGGCCGCGTATTAACTCTAAGTAGACAACGCATTTCAAATGGTTTGATGCATCGTGTAACCGGAAAAATAATACTAAAAATTAGAGGTGTGCCGATCGATCGGTAACCGATCATAATCGTCCGATTTCCGTAAAATCGGTGATGATCGGGATCGGCGATCATTGGCTCTGTTACCGATACCTATCACTTGCATCTCATTTTCCAGCCTGTCTGTCCAGCTGGTCTCGTCTTTCCTTCACTGCGCAAACGCGCAGCAACAAATCTTAAGCGATGTGTAACTATAACGCACTGAGTGAATGAGGACGTTTGCGTGTTGCGGCAGAAAATTGAAGCAGGTCAAAATGCATCAACACAACGAGGCTAATGCGACATAAAAACAATGACGGAGTTTGGCTACATCGAGGCTCACTGCAGTAAAAAGACATGGAGGATCAGACAGCAGGTAAAGCAGCACAGCTACAAACACTCACCCGGATTAGCATGACAGTCAGAAAGCTAAACAAATAACCTGTAAAATGATTTAAGTCTTGGAGCTGCGATGTAAGACGCTGGTTCTCCTGTTGAACCGCTGCTCCGCTACAGGTAGTAATATTTAATATTTAGTAATATTTGACACGGAGCCGCTTCTGCTCCACCTGGTAGAGACTCACACCGAACCTGTTTAAAGCTGCAGCATCTAACTTAAAAAAATACATTTTACATACGTATTAAAACTTTCTCTGTCCTAACATGAGACAGATAATCTCTAAAAAAAATTATTGATCTCCTCCCTGTTACTCCGCTCTGTCAGAAACAGCCAATCAGAACTAGCAGTAACCAGCTAGCCGCCATGCTAACAGGAAGTTTTCATTCAGTAACTCTGGATTGTTTTTGCAATGGATCCTGTATTTTCCTTTGAATGTTAAGTTTTATACTTGAATTTTTTGTCAATGTTGAGAGGTTTTATTTTGGCTCTTTGCATTATTTAGCCTCTTCAGAGCCTTCATATGTTATCAGTCTGTTAAAGATAGTATTACTGATAGCGGTACAATTTGCACAATGCCTGTTTTGTTTAGTTTTCTTCTAGAAAAAAGTTATTAAAAACAAGTTTTTGTCTAAATTAAGGTGAATTCATGGTTCCTTTTTCCACATAATGCAACAGTAGTGTTTATGATAAAAAATAAATTAACAATTATGTGATCGGTATCGGTGATCGGTATCGCTGATCATCCCTCAGGGGTGATCGGTATTGGTATCGGCAGAAAAAAACCTGATCAGCACATCCCTACTAAAAATAATAATAAAATAATATAAAATCAGCATGATGCGTTATAGACCGGAGGGCGCGAAAGCTGAACCTGCATGACGAGGTTAGCGCTGCTCGTTATCCACAAACGGTCCGGCCAACCCGGACCACGGACAGAAACTTTACAGAGAAAACAGACACAGAGCCACACGCTGGGCAGCGTGTTGAGTTGTAAATGCCACATAAAATTGTTCGTTCACAAAGATAAATCATTCTCACCACTCCACAAGGCGGCCTCTGAATTCCCTACAAATTATTTCTGCGCTTCACTTGGAGCTACGCAACCAGAGTAAAAGCTGCGGGTTTTAAACTCTTACCCAGAGTTCTGCAAAAGATCATAATTCTTCACAGTAGGTTGATGTAAATATCCATACAGGTCAGCCTGTGTCCAGTTTCAGTGAAAGGAGGCGCTCGCGATCTCGCTGATGTAAAGCAGCGGCAGCGCGCGAGGTAAAGCGCAGAGATGCCAGCCGTGTGATTGGTCCGCGTGCTGTCGGGTTTAAATGCATAAACTATAAACCTATTTATTATCAACCTATCCTTTAGGAATAAATCTGCTCTGCTAGTGAAATGCTAAGACCAAAGAGACGCTTGCAGCCCGGCTTTAAAAAAAAAAAAAAAAAAAGCGATTCCCCCCCCTCCCCAGAAACGTAAACAAGCAACGCTTGGCCTGGCGGCGGGGCTAGTAAAGCATGGCGGGCCGCCAGGCTTATAATACACTGGGGGAAACCCTGAAATGAATATCAATTATTTTCACTTCTGTTAAATCCAAATTAAGTCAGCGGTTCCATCAGGCCCCCCAGAGCATCAGTGGCCCCATAAATGCTAATATTTTAACATAGACCACAGATATATAAATGTAGCATTTGTTTATTGAGATGATCATTGCTGCTAAATTTTATATAATGGTTTCAGCATATATAAATTAAAATACTTTAAATTATTTAACATTTATATGTAAGATTTTAAGGAGCTGGCAAGTTTACTTTGTAGAAGTTCAAAGAACAATATTCATAGTCAGATTGGTTTGTTACCACAGCTACAATCTGATGCCGTAAGTTTAATTTTTGAGTTTCAGCTGTTTGTTCACAAATACAAATTAGTAAGCTGCAGTTATAATTTATTGCTTTTTAGGTTTGCCAGTTAAACTACTCCCCGTCCTAGATTTCACTAAATCCAACACAGAAGCTGTTAGAGGTGCTGATGTTTTAGCAACAAAAGGGGCCAATAAGTCATATTAAGCTTCAGGCCTCATACAGCCTTGGGCCGGCCCTGCATGATGAGGTAATCTGCTGCTGCTGCACTGCGCAGAGATACGCAACAAATGGGAGATTTAATTCAATGCTGCTAATGTGGCTTTAGTAGCTCCTTCATTTCGTGTCTGTTGAGTTTTTAACAAGGGGACACAGAAACTATTTTGGTTGGTCGAGTTTCTGGACAAGTTTTTCAGATCTCCTGTGGCCGCGCGCATTAACACTGTTTGACTAAGTGGGCAAAACATTTGATACGGTTTGGTACTTAGTGTAACCGGGAAAATAATACTAGTAATAATAATAAAATAATATAAAATCAGCATGATGCGTGACTGCGCGAAAGCTCCTCACTGGGTTGAACCGATGAGTGATTAGCACTGGGTCGTTAACCACTAACCCACCGGCTAACCGGGAACACAGACCTAAACTTTAGAGAGAAGATGGGGCCAAACGCTGGGCAGCGTGTTGAGATGTAAACGCCGCATAAATTTTGTTCACGAATATACATCATTCTCTCCTCAAAGCACCACTGAAAGCGACTACAAGTTATTCCTGTGGTTCACGTAGAGCTGCAACCAGAGCTAACGCGGTGGGTTTAAACTCTTACCTTAATCAATAACTCCTCATAACTAATCACAATTCCTTACAGGGGGTTGATGTAAATATCCATAGCGGTCAGCCTGTGTCCAGTTCGAGTGGAAGGAGGTGAGATCCGTGCTAAGGATAACTATAGACATCCAGCTGCTGCAGCGCGAGGCAGCGCGCAGAGGCCAGCGGTCTGATTGGTCCGGCTTTAAATGCATAAACTATAAACATATCTTCTATAAACATATCTTTTAGGAATAAATCTGCTCCGATAGTGAAACGTCAAGCAACAAACACTTGCAATCCGACTTAAAAAACAAAGGCGATTTTTTTATTATTATTTTCCCAAAAAAAAAAAAAGAGAAAGGCTTAGCCTGGCGGTGGCGCTAGTAAAGCATGGCGGGCCGCTAGGCCTATAATGCACTGAGGAAAACCCTGCACACTTATAGAATCAATGTGCACTGGTTTAATAGATGTTTCTGATTTTTGCAAACTGAAATGCGGACGGCCCGCCCGGCTGGCTGATCCTGACATCTACTGCGCTATGCTGAGCTCCACAGCGATCTAACGCGATCTGCCGGAGCGCCGCAAAGACTCCGGGAGGAGATAAATTTAAAGTTAAATCTAGTTTAAACTTTTATAAAAGAGGAGAAAGTAAGCAAACATGGTCCCTTCACCTCCTCACCTGAACGTGGGGTTATTCATCTTCCTCCTCCCCCTTCTTCTCTCCCAAGGTATCCTTATTATTTAATCATTTTAAAAAAAGCGGAATTAGATCCGCTGTTTTTATGGGCCATGGAAAATATGCATGATGACCTGTATTTGTGTGGTTTAGGTTTGTGCGAATTTTGTGATTGTTAACAAGGACATGAAGCCGTTAGCAGACGTGCTCAGTGGCGGTTTCTGATATGGGAGGCATGGGCAACTGCCCAGGGCATCATTATGTGGGTGGCGGCATAATGAAGTGACTGTATCTATACTAAAATGATAAATTCTAGACACTTTTTATGGAAAACTGTACTTTCTTTGGCACTTTTTCAGGTCATTAGTCATTAGTACGAAATTTTTCATAAAAAAAAGAAATCTAAAAAAAAATCTCTATTTTCTGCCAACAATATAGAAAAAAACTACTAAAGATAGCCATAAATAAATGTTTTTTATATCATGCTGCAGCCTAATTGACATCTAGGAAAGAAGTTTCAATGAAATGCATAAAAAAAATTTTGGTGCAAGTCAAAAATTCTCTAAAATTAGATTTTTTAAAAAACAAGAAAAATATCCCTAATCAAGGAAACTATTAAAGATGGCCAAAAATGGATGCCTTTGTTATTCAGCAGCCTACTTTATCTATAGTAGATAAGTTTTATTGAAATCTGATGAAAAATACAAGTTTGGGGAGTGGTCAAAAAATACTTAATTTTGTCAATTTTTGAATTTTTTTTCCGTTTGTCAAATTAGCTTAGGAAGCAGTTTTGCAGTCTAATAAATTTTTATTGAACAGTCCCAGACCCCTTAAAAATATTTAGCATCCCACATAGCCGGACAGGCAAAATAGCTTTTGGGGCTTGGTTTCAACTTATATTTTTTAATATCCCAAACATGCCATCTCTGCTGTCAGGGTAAATATTGAAATTTGTTTTATTTTTAAAAATTAGATATTTTGAAGAACTTTCATTTTAAAAGTAAACTATTTATACTGTATATATTCATGTTTTTCAATATGATTTATTTATATTTAAAGGAAGTCATTACAAAAAAGTGTCAAATTTATTCATTTTTAAAGTAATCGGCTTTCAAAAACCCCATCTTTTTATACTCAAAGGTGGGTTTGTGGCAAGGTACGCCTACCCCCAAAATCTCGGAGACCGTTAGAGATAATGGGCTGAAATTTTTTCTGGTCCTTTCTGGTAACACACTTAATAGAAAAATGCATTAAGAGTACAAAAAATAAAGAAAAAAAATTGGTTGCCAGTACCTCCTTTTATTTCTTATTATGTCAGTTTTGGGTCCCCCATAAAAGAGTCACATTGTCAATTAAAAACTGACGGAGTTAACAAAATGCCAAACTATCTCAAATTATATGATGCTATATGATGAGGACATAGTCTACCTCATCAGGTCCATGAAATCTGTATAGTATTCCAAAATTAAGCATTTATTTCCCAAAATTTCATCAAAGTTTTGTAAATTGTCAGTTATGGTCAGTTGTCATGGTTGTGACGAGCAACTTAGGAATAAAACAGAAGAAAAACCTAAAGAATAACATATGCTAACCAGAGTTGCCTAGCCCTCTTAGCAAAGGAGGAGAAAGGAAGATCTCATGGGGTTCTCTGTGCCACAGAAAAATGCCTGATTTTATTTTTTACATTCCTTTTATGTCCGATGGTGTTGACAAAAACAATTGAGTTGGAAAATATATAAAAATGATTTTTATGTGAATTTAGTGATACTTTTATAATTATTTATTAGAATACTTATACTTAATTGTCATAATATATTATCTTAATATTCCGTTATTTGTTTTAAACTGTCACTTATTACTATTAACTACTACAAAGTTTAAAATAAAAAATATCCAGCAAATATTCAGGAAAACATACATTGTTCTGCTCACACGGCCCAGGTTAGTTTAGTCATATATTTGAAAAATTATATTTTGTGTATATTTTAATCAAATTTTGTGCTTTATCCGTCTGTCTTGTCCCTCTTCTCAAGAACCACCATATATTAAAATAAGAGTGAATGTAATTAACGTATGCGCCTCTCAAATACATCTCGTAGATTTATATTACACCGGAAAAGATAGCACTGTCCATAATCCTAAGATATTTGTTTTGACCTTGCTGGTTAAAAACACACATTAGTCTGCTGTGTATCGTTCACTTTCGCAAAGCAAGAAATTTAAACAAATTCCAGCCACAGACTACAAAAATGCTTAAGTTCGAGGCCTGCTCTTGTTGTTAGCTACAGTTAGCATTACAAAATGCTAACTTTGTGTGACGGGGTAATCTAGCTGGGATCTCAAATAACTTAAACATGTAAAACTATATTTCCGGGGCTCTGCCTGCGCTCACCTCTCGGTCCTTCAGTCCTAACAACAACACTTCTTCCATTAAGGTGAGTCGTGTTTCTTTGGAGTCTCCGCTGTCGTCATGATCCAGCTCCTCTACTAGGCGGGGATCCGGCTCCTCGCGGCCCACCTCGCGATCTTTATCGTAGCGGTGCGAGAGGCTTCTGTACGCCTCTGCACGAGGCCTGAACTTCTTTGAATCATGGAAGTCATCAGTAGGAGAAGAGTTGGTTCGACCACGGCGGAAAGTACACGCTACTGTCTGTCCTACCGTGGAAGGTTCATCCAGTTACCTGTCAGTCACAGAGGAACAACATATAGATTCCCTAGTCGACAACAACCTGGTCAACCAACCGTCTGAAGAACTGCCCTACTTCCTTGAGTTCTTCAGTCTAAATGGCGCCTTGTGGCCATTTGTGGTACCAAACTTATCCCGCTGCCACAGACTGCCAAATATTGAAGAGTTAGTGAGATTTGGCTCAATGAAGTGACGCCCAATCCTTTCCCAAGTAAAAAAAAGTATACTTTAGTGTGTTAAATTTTAACATACTTTAGCATACTTTGATTAATGTATTTTAACTGTACTATTTTTGGAACAACTAATTTTGTGCTTAGTATACTTTAGTAGTATTTAAATAGTATTAAATTACAACTTTTAGTATACTTAAAAACATACTTTTTTGGAACAACTTCAAGTAGTACTTAGTGTACTTAAAGTATAATTTTTAAATGTAATATTTAAGAGCTTGATTATTATATTGTGAGTGTACTAATTCTGTCATAGAATTATATTAAAAATATATTTTTAATATACAAATATATTTAACTATTAATATATTAGTAATGTATTTAAATTACACTTATTTTTGATTTTTGATTTCCTGCTGTTGATAATAAACTACAATTTTAATTACTCGTGAAAGTCTTTATTCCTACGTTTCTATTTGGCACCTATTTGGCACCTATTTGGTGCTACAGTGTAGTGCATAACTACACCACAGCACTTTCATTGTTTTAGAGTATTATTACATGGAAAGATTAATTACACAAGATGTTCAAGGTAATTGAAATATTTTTGTTTTATTACCGACATTTTAAAATTGTCCAATTAAACTCAAAACTTTATGAACTTTACATTAATTATCAGTTTACACATCAAAAGTGAACACAATGAACATAAAAATGTAAGTGTGACGGTAAAACATGAAAGTTATTACTTTAAAGAACAAAAATTATAATTACATTGTGCTTTCAATATATTACCATTTTGGTAACACTTTATTTGATGGGGTGTATATAACTGGGTCTATATTAATAGTTGTATATTTTCACAAAATGTGTTCTTTCATGTATTTGTCTGCCTCTGCTTGACTGTTCCTCTGTGTCTACTATAAGGGGTTTGGTCCTCCAACTCTGCCTTATTTTCTTCTTCTTTTGTTCAGGGTCCTCCAGGACTACTATAAATATTAAGTTATTAATTTCCTCTTCCCTTTTGTTATTCATTCCACTGGGAAGAGGCAAGTTTTATAATCTATTGTAATCCTTTTTGTTTATATCTATATTAATGACAAGTGTTTGGATATTTTCATTTGAGTTGCTATTACACCTTTATATCATTTGATGCATGCTAACTATTATTTTGTATAGATCGGGTTGGAGAACTGGAGCACATGCTAGGTGCTAATGCTAATATCTCCCGATTGACAGATTGAATAAACGGAGACCGCCTCCAAACTCAGACTTGATGTCTCGTGTTTGATCACCACACAAAACACACAACGCAGAAATCCACCGGTCACATGTGCATAAAACTGACATGACACTGTCATACACATAACATAAAACCTTTCATCCAACTTTTAAAGCAAATTCTCATTAAAATTGTCATTATTTACTGAATGACACTTCATGACACTGTTGGTATGTTCCTAACATGAGTGAGGATCAACAACAGAACATTCCCATTCACTTTACCACTGCACCTTGCAGAAACCTACAAAAAAGAACAATAGAGCAATTAAACAGAGAAAGCATTTGTATTTTAAAGAGTCCAGAAAAATGGAAATAAAAAAATAATACTTACAATTTGAAGACGTTGTGAACTCACCGTGTATGTGACATCATCAGAACTGATGATCACTGGGACCGGATGCCTGGGGTGGAAAAACATTTCTGGGTGTCTTCTTTGCCTGTTTATGTTAGAAGTAGAAAAAAATAGTCAGCAATGTCATAGAATCAGTTGATATTGGCATTAACTATGAAGCTGTTTTAAGTGTGGATGTAAGGAGACAAACTACCTTAAAAGCTTTTCCTCCATGATCTGAACACACTGATCCTTGCAGGGTGGTGGTGTGGCCCATCTCTAGCAGTCATCAGATGAGAGGTAGGTTCACACTGAACAGGTCACCAGTCCATCACATGGCTCTGAAAGCCAACAACAAATAAAATGTATGAAAGAGAAATGCTAGATTAACAAGGGGACAAATTCTGTCCAGTTATCTTTAAATCAAATCATGTTTATAAAGCACTTGGTAACACACCAGTTTTTGTTGTTGAAAATGTAACTAGCTCCTCATTAAAAAAATAAAACAAAACTTACATTATGAAGACAATGTGGAGGTTCATCCTCAGAGCTGGTTGGTGATGTAGTGGAGCACAGAGCCTCTTCTGAGACAGGAAAGACTTTAGGTTTCCTAACACCTGATTTCTCTGGCTTCCTCTTTCATCTTCATTTGCTTAGACTGGAAACAGATGTTGAACCCTTAGATAAGGCTTCTGCATGTTGGTGTTCCCGCTAAAGGCCTTTTTATCGCAGCCTGTGGGGTTTTCCCTGACTGGGAAGAGAATACGACCTGTTGAACGTGATAGGTAGCCAATCAGAAAGGTGACGTAAGAACAGAGGGAATCCCAAACAGCTGACATATTGCCAACTGAGAGTCTGGTGGATATCGGAGATGATATGTGGAAATGTTTATTATTATATGTAAAGGTCATTATTATATATGTTTATTATGTTTATTAAGTTAAAAATGTTAACTATGAAAAAACATTCATTCCAAATCATAGTGCAGCAAATAGAGCGGCTGCTCCCATCTTTTTATCCACCGCCTTTTCTTTTTGTTACGTCTTTATTGTCTTAAAATGAGTCCAAAAACTATCATTATTGCTTCTACATCATCATTCTAAATTCCCTTATGCCATGTTGGGGGTTTTGTGGATTTTCTTGCGATGTTCGTTACTGGAATTGGTTCGTATTGCTCCTGCTTTGTAGCTGGAGACACAAACCGATCGAACCTGCTGGACTTTTATCAGCTCTGTGGTCACAGAGGTTTGGAAAATTGGCCGACAATTCTTAAATTTTGCATCTAAACCAGACTTAAGACTCACAAAACTCTACTCATCTCGTCTCGACCACCACCCAAACGCTCTGACTCTGGTCGCTATGGTAACGTTTACATATCCCTAAAAAATAAGATACAGATGCGCAACAAAAATGAACATTTTACCTTTGTGAAAACTTTAACTCACGATAATGACTAACGGGAGCCCTGAGCTTGTTTCTCTGCAACGAGACGGTCCCATCTGGGAGTGATGAGAGACAATGACACCCGAAGTGTTGCTTATATGCATAGCCTGCTTAGTCTCCCCCTGGTAAAAAAAAAAAGGATACTTCAGTATACTTCAAACATACTTACATTAGTGAAAGTACACTTTAAGTATGCTAATTATGCTTCAGATATACTTATATACATCAGATATTAGTATATCTGAAGTATACTAAAAATACACTTGTACCAATTTCGAAATTAGTACTTTAACTTGAACAGTACTAATTTGATCAAGATCGGTGACTTGATTGATGCAAGTCATACATTTTCCTTTTAACTATATGCATATATAGACGTTTATGTCACTATAGTTTCTGTCCTCAACTGAACTAAAAGTCGAACAGTGTAACACAGCAGATATCTTATTTAGAAGGTGGCTGACATACAGCTAAACCTTAGTTTCATTATAAAACATTCAAACAGAAGAACAATAAAATAAACGCATCAAACATTTACGGGACAATTCCAGCAATCAACAGCTGTTCCATCCTTTATCATCTGTTTGATTCAACATTGTAAATCAGCTTATTCCCATAACCACGTAAGCTAACAAACCGTTATTAGATGTTGGCAGGCTGGAAAATGCTAAGATGCATTATATTTGGTTGTTTTAAACTGGAATCAGGTCTAATTTTCAAGTTTCAATATGTTTGAAGTTTTCAGAAGCCAAAAACGCTTTATCTCAGCCAAATAAGTGAGAAATGGATGTCTGCTGATTCTCAGCTGTACAATCAATTTTCAACCTTTTTAGATGTTGGCAGGCTGGAAAATGCTGAGATGCATTATATCTGGTTGTTTGAAACTGGAATCAGGTCTAATTTTCAAGTTTCTGTATTTTTGAAGTTTTCAGAAGCCAAAAACGCTTTATCTCAGCCAAATAAGTGAGAAATGGATGTCTGCTGATTCTCAGCTGTACAATCAATTTTCAACCTTTTTAGATGTTGGCAGGCTGGAAAATGCTGAGATGCTTTATATCTGGTTGTTTGAAACTGGAATCAGGTCTAATTTTCAAGTTTCATATGTTTGAAGTTTTCAGAAGCCAAAAACGCTTTATCTCAGCCAAATAAGTGAGAAATGGATGTCTGCTCATTCTCAGCTGTACAATTCAATTTTCAGCATTATTAGATGTTGGCAGCTGGAAAATGCTGAGATGCATTATATCTGGTTGTTTGAAACTGGAATCAGGTCTAATTTTCAAGTTTCAATATGTTTTGACAGTTTTCAGAAGCCAAAAACGCTTTATCTCAGCCAAATAAGTGAGAAATGGATGTCTGCTCATTCTCAGCTGTACAATCAATTTTCACACTTTTTAGATGTTGGCAGGCTGCAAAATGCTGAGATGCATTATATCTGGTTGTTTGAAACTGGAATCATGTCTAATTTTCAAGTTTCAATATGTTTGAAGTTTTCAGAAGCCAAAAACGCTTTATCTCAGCCAAATAAGTGAGAAAATGGATGTCTGCTCATTCTCAGCTGTACATTTCAATTTTCAAGCATTTTAGATGTTGGCAGGCTGGAAAATGCTGAGATGCATTATATCTGGTTGTTTGAAACTGGAATCAGTCTATTCAATTTTTTTTTGATTTTTTATCAGCAAATTGTTTATTCAATTTATTTTGTTTGAAACGTTAATTTTCAGCATTGATTCAGGCCAAAAAACGCTTTATCTCAGCCAAATAAGTGAGAAATGGATGTCTGCTCATTCTCAGCTGTACAATCAATTTTCAACTTTTAGATGTTGGCAGGCTGGAAAATGCTGAGATGCATTATATCTGGTTGTTTGAAACTGGAATCAGGTCTAATTTTCAAGTTTCATATGTTTGAAGTTTTCAGAAGCCAAAAACGCTTTATCTCAGCCAAATAAGTGAGAAATGGATGTCTGCTATTCTCAGCTGTACAATCAATTTTCAACCTTTTTAGATGTTGGCAGGCTGGAAAATGCTGAGATGCATTATATCTGGTTGTTTGAAACTGGAATCAGGTCTAATTTTCAAGTTTCTGTATTTTTGAAGTTTTCAGAAGCCAAAAACGCTTTATCTCAGCCAAATAAGTGGAAAATGGATGTCTGCTGATTCTCAGCTGTACAATCAATTTTCAACCTTTTAGATGTTGGCAGGCTGGAAAATGCTGAGATGCATTATATCTGGTTGTTTGAAACTGGAATCAGGTCTAATTTTCAAGTTTCAATATGTTTGAAGTTTTCAGAAGCCAAAAACGCTTTATCTCAGCCAAATAAGTGAGAAATGGATGTCTGCTATTCTCAGCTGTACAATCAATTTTCAAACTTTTTAGATGTTGGCAGGCTGGAAAATGCTGAGATGCATTATATCTGGTTGTTTGAAACTGGAATCAGGTCTAATTTTCAAGTTTCAATATTTTGAAGTTTTCAGAAGCCAAAAACGCTTTATCTCAGCCAAATAAGTGAGAAATGGATGTCTGCTGATTCTCAGTCTGTACAATTCAATTTTCACTTTATTAGATGTTGGCAGGCTGGAAAATGCTGAGATGCATTATATCTGGTTGTTTGAAACTGGAATCAGGTCTAATTTTCAAGTTTCAATATGTTTGAAGTTTTCAGAAGCCAAAAACGCTTTATCTCAGCCAAATAAGTGAGAAATGGATGTCTGCTGATTCTCAGCTGTACAATCAATTTTCACTTTTTAGATGTTGGGCAGGCTGGAAAATGCTGAGATGCATTATATCTGGTTGTTTGAAACTGGAATCAGGTCTAATATTTCAAGTTTCAATATGTTTGAAGTTTTCAGAAGCCAAAAACGCTTTATCTCAGCAAATAAGTGAGAAATGGATGTCTGCTATTCTCAGCTGTACAATCAATTTTCAACATTTTAGATGTTGGCAGGCTGAAAATGCTGAGATGCATTATATCTGGTTGTTTGAAACTGGAATCAGGTCTAATTTTCAAGTTTCAATATGTTTGAAGTTTTCAGAAGCCAAAAACGCTTTATCTCAGCAAAATAAGTGAAAATGGATGTCTGCTATTCTCAGCTGTACATTCAATTTTTCAGCATTATTAGATGTTGGCAGGCTGGAAAATGCTGAGATGCATTATATCTGGTTGTTTGAAACTGGAATCAGGTCTAATTTTCAAGTTTCAATATGTTTGAAGTTTTCAGAAGCCAAAAACGCTTTATCTCAGCAAATAAGTGAGAAATGGATGTCTGCTCATTCTCAGCTGTACAATCAATTTTCAGCATTTTTAGATGTTGGCAGGCTGGAAAATGCTGAGATGCATTATATCTGGTTGTTTTAAACTGGAATCAGGTCTAATTTTCAAGTTTCAATATGTTTGAAGTTTTCAGAAGCCAAAAACGCTTTATCTCAGCTAAATAAGTGAGAAATGGATGTCTGCTCATTCTCAGCTGTACAATCAATTTTCAGCATTTTTAGATGTTGGCAGGCTGCAAAATGCTGAGATGCATTATATACTGGTTGTTTTAAACTGGAATCAGGTCTAATTTTCAAGTTTCAATATGTTTGAAGTTTTCAGAAGCCAAAAACGCTTTATCTCAGCCAAATAAGTGAGAAATGGATGTCTGCTCATTCTCAGCTGTACAATCAATTTTCAACATTTTAGATGTTGGCAGGCTGGAAAATGCTGAGATGCATTATATTGGTTGTTTGAAACTGGAATCAGGTCTAATTTTCAAGTTTCAATATGTTTGAAGTTTTCAGAAGCCAAAAACGCTTTATCTCAGCCAAATAAGTGAGAAATGGATGTCTGCTCATTCTCAGCTGTACAATCAATTTTCAACTTTTAGATGTTGGCAGGCTGGAAAATGCTGAGATGCATTATATCTGGTTGTTTGAAACTGGAATCAGGTCTAATTTTCAAGTTTCAATATGTTTGAAGTTTTCAGAAGCCAAAAACGCTTTATCTCAGCCAAATAAGTGAAAATAGGATGTCTGCTCATTCTCAGCTGTACAATCAATTTTCAACCTTTTAGATGTTGGCAGGCTGGAAAATGCTGAGATGCATTATATCTGGTTGTTTGAAACTGGAATCAGGTCTAATTTTCAAGTTTCTGTATTTTGAAGTTTTCAGAAGCCAAAAACGCTTTATCTCAGCAAAATAATTGAGAAATGGAGTCTGCTATTCTCAGCTTACATCAATTTTCAGCATTTATTAGATGTTGGACAGCTCCAAAATGCTAAGATGCATTATATCTGGTTGTTTGAAACTGGAATCAGGTCTAATTTCAAGTTTCTGTATTTTTGAAGTTTTCAGAAGCCAAAAACGCTTTATCTCAGCTAAATAAGTGAGAAATGGATGTCTGCTCATTCTCAGCTGTACAATCAATTTTCAAACTTTTAGATGTTGGCAGGCTGGAAAATGCTGAGATGCATTATATACGGTAGTTTTAACTGGAATCAGGTCTAATTTTCAAGTTTCAATATGTTTGAAGTTTTCAGAAGCCAAAAACGCTTTATCTCAGCCAAATAAGTGAGAAATGGATGTCTGCTCATTCTCAGCTGTACAATCAATTTTCAACATTTTTAGATGTTGGCAGGCTGGAAAATGCTGAGATGCATTATATCTGGTTGTTTGAAACTGGAATCAGGTCTAATTTTCAAGTTTCTGTATTTTTGAAGTTTTCAGAAGCCAAAAACGCTTTATCTCAGCAAAATAATTGAGAAATGGACGTCTGCTAATTCTCAGCTGTACATCAATTTTCAGCATTATTAGATGTTGGCAGGCTGGAAAATGCTGAGATGCATTATATATGGTGTTTTAACTGGAATCAGGTCTAATTTTCAAGTTTCAATATGTTTGAAGTTTTCAGAAGCCAAAAATGCTTTATCTCAGCCAAATAAGTGAGAAATGGATGTCTGCTGATTCTCATCTGTACAATCAATTTTCAAACTTTTTAGATGTTGGCAGGCTGGAAAATGCTGAGATGCATTATATCTGGTTGTTTGAAACTGGAATCAGGTCTAATTTTCAAGTTTCAATATGTTTGAAGTTTTCAGAAGCCAAAAACGCTTTATCTTAGCCAAATAAGTGGAAAATGGATGTCTGCTCATTCTCAGCTGTACAATCAATTTTCAACATTTTAGATGTTGGCAGCTCAAAATGCTAGATGCATTATATATGGTTGTTTAAACTGGAATCAGTCTAATTTTCAAGTTTCAATATGTTTGAAGTTTTCAGAAGCCAAAACGCTTTATCTCAGCCAAATAAGTGAAAATGGATGTCTGCTCATTCTCAGCTGTACAATCAATTTTCAACTTTTAGATGTTGCAGGCTGAAAATGCTGAGATGCATTATATCTGGTTGTTTGAAACTGGAATCATGTCTAATTTAAGTTTCATATGTTGAAGTTTTCAGAAGCCAAAAACGCTTTATCTCAGCCAAAAAGTGGAAAATGGATGTCTGCTCATTCTCAGCTGTACAATCAATTTTCAACCTTTTTAGATGTTGGCAGGCTGGAAAATGCTGAGATGCATTATATATGGTTGTTTTAAACTGGAATCAGGTCTAATTTTCAAGTTTCAATATGTTGAAGTTTTCAGAAGCCAAAAACGCTTTATCTCAGCCAAAATAAGTGAAAATGGATGTCTGCTCATTCTCAGCTGTACAATCAATTTTCAGCATTATTAGATGTTGGCAGGCTGGAAAATGCTGAGATGCATTATATCTGGTTGTTTGAAACTGGAATCAGGTCTAATTTTCAAGTTTCTTATTTTTGAAGTTTTCAGAAGCCAAAAACGCTTTATTCAGCCAAATAAGTGAGAAATGAATGTCTGCTGATTCTCAGCTGTACAATCAAATTTTCAACCTTTTTAGATGTTGGCAGGCTGGAAAATGCTGAGATGCATTATATCTGGTTGTTTGAAACTGGAATCAGGTCTAATTTTCAAGTTTCAATATGTTGAGTTTTCAGAAGCCAAAAACGCTTTATCTCAGCCAAATAAGTGAGAAATGGATGTCTGCTCATTCTCAGCTGTACAATCAATTTTCACATTTTAGATGTTGGCAGGCTGGAAAATGCTGAGATGCATTATATAGGTTGTTTTAAACTGGAATCAGGTCTAATTTTCAAGTTTCAATATGTTTGAAGTTTTCAGAAGCCAAAAAACGCTTTATCTCAGCCAAATAAGTGAGAAATGGATGTCTGCTCATTCTCAGCTGTACAATCAATTTTCAGCTTATTAGATGTTGGCAGGCTGGAAAATGCTGAGATGCATTATATCTGGTTGTTTGAAACTGGAATCAGGTCTAATTTTCAAGTTTCATATTTTGAAGTTTTCAGAAGCCAAAAACGCTTTATCTCAGCCAAATAAGTGAGAAATGGATGTCTGCTATTCTCAGCTGTACAATCAATTTTCAACCATTTTTAGATGTTGGCAGCTGCAAAATGCTGAGATGCATTATATTGGTTGTTTGAAATTGAATCATGGTCTAATTTTCAAGTTTCAATATGTTTGAAGTTTTCAGAAGCCAAAAACGCTTTATGTCAGCCAAATAAGTGAGAAATGGATGTCTGCTCATTCTCAGCTGTACATTCAATTTTCAACCATTTTAGATGTTGGCAGGCTGCAAAATGCTGAGATGCATTATATCTGGTTGTTTGAAATTGAATCATGTCTAATTTTCAAGTTCAATATGTTTGACGTTTTCAGAAGCCAAAAACGCTTTATGTCAGCCAAATAAGTGAGAAATGGATGTCTCCTCATTCTCAGCTGTACAATCAATTTTCAAACTTTTTAGATGTTGGCAGGCTGGAAAATGCTGAAAACGCTTTATCTCAGCCAAAAAAGTGGAAAATGGATGTCTGCTCATTCTCAGCTGTACAATCAATTTTCAACATTTTTAGATGTTGGACAGCTCCAAAATGCTAAGATGCATTATACTGTATATGGTTGTTTTAAACTGGAATCAGGTCTAATTTTCAAGTTTCAATATGTTTGAAGTTTTCAGAAGCCAAAAACGCTTTATCTCAGCCAAATAAGTGAGAAATGGATGTCTGCTCATTCTCAGCTGTACAATCAATTTTCAAACTTTCTAGATGTTCGCAGGCTGCAAAATGCTGAGATGCATTATATCTGGTTGTTTGAAACTGGAATCATGTCTAATATTCAAGTTTCAATATGTTTGAAGTTTTCAGAAGCCAAAAACGCTTTATGTCAGCCAAATAAGTGAAAAATAGGATGTCTGCTCATTCTCAGCTGTACAATCAGTTTTCAGCATTATTAGATGTTGGCAGGCTGGAAAATGCTGAGATGCATTATATCTGGTTGTTTGAAACTGGAATCATGTCTAATATTCAAGTTTCAATATGTTTGAAGTTTTCAGAAGCCAAAAAAAAACGCTTTATCTCAGCCAAATAAGTGGAAAATGGATGTCTGCTGATTCTCAGCTGTACAATCAATTTTCAACTTTTTAGATGTTGGCAGGCTGAAAATGCTGAGATGCATTATATCTGGTTGTTTTAAACTGGAATCAGTCTAATTTTCAATGTTTCAATATGTTTGATTGTTTTCAGAAGCCAAAAACGCTTTATCTCAGCCAAATAAGTGAGAAATGGATGTCTGCTCATTCTCAGCTGTACAATCAATTTTCAACTTTTTAGATGTTGGCAGGCTGGAAAATGCTGAGATGCATTATATCTGGTTGTTTGAAAACTGGAATCAGTCTAATTTTCAAGTTTCAATATGTTTGAAGTTTTCAGAAGCCAAAAACGCTTTATCTCAGCCAAATAAGTGAAAAATGGATGTCTGCTATTCTCAGCTGTACAATCAGTTTTCAGCATTATTAGATGTTGGCAGGCTGGAAAATGCTGAGATGCATTATATCTGGTTGTTTGAAACTGGAATCATGTCTAATATTCAAGTTTCAATATGTTTGAAGTTTTCAGAAGCCAAAAACGCTTTATCTCAGCCAAATAAGTGGAAAATGGAGTCTGCTCGATTCTCAGCTGTACAATCAATTTCACATTATAGATGTTGAGGCTGGAAAATGCTGAGATGCATTATATTGGTTGTTTAAACTGGAATCAGTCTAATTTTCAAGTTTCATATGTTTGAAGTTTCAGAAGCCAAAAAACGCTTTATCTCAGCCAATAAGTGAAAATAGATGTCTGCTCATCTCAGCTGTACAATCAATTTTCAACTTTTAGATGTTGGCAGGCTGAAAAATGCTGAGATGCATTATATTGGTTGTTTGAAACTGGAATCAGTCTAATTTACAAGTTTCAATATGTTGAAGTTTTCAGAAGCCAAAAACGCTTTATCTCAGCCAAATAAGTGAAAATGGATGTCTGCCTCATTCTCAGCTGTACAATCAATTTTCAGCATTATTAGATGTTGGCAGGCTGAAAAATGCTAGAGATGCATTATATCTGGTTGTTTGAAACTGGAATCATGTCTAATTTTCAAGTTTCAATATGTTGAAGTTTCAGAAGCCAAAAACGCTTTATCTCAGCCAAATAAGTGAGAAAAAGGATGTCTGCTCATTCTCAGCTGTACAATTTAATTTTCAGCATTATTAGATGTTGGCAGGGTGGAAAATGCTGAATGCATTAAAGGTTGTTTTAAAAAAGGAATCTCTAATTTTTT